>JBCNYH010088138.1:0-10473 GCA_039654325.1 Tandanus tandanus | reverse complement strand
GAACTATATAACGTTTTAATCAGCATTTATGGCAATGTATTCTGCCTGATTTACCATTAAAGTATGATATGTAGTTGCTTAGCATAAAAGAACCTCAGTTAACAATAAAAGAACTATATAGGGCAATGTTTAATCATACAGAGCCATGGACCTGTGTGTACCAGTGAAATAACCACACTTAGAGACAAAACATCATAAGAATAAATTTATTTAAGGTCACAGATCAGCCAGCCTGTCCAGAAGAATTATGGGAACGGGGTCCATACCAGAAGGAGGGGGTTCAACTGGAGAAATTGGTGAATAGCTGGGTGAAGGGAGGAACTCGCAGTAATCTGGAGAATACCCCCATGAAAAGCTTGGAGAGACACTTGGCCGAGGGGAAAAATCCCAATAATTCACCTGGGTGGACTGATCCTGAGTGGCAGGTGGGGTTTGAGTAAAATGGTCACAGGTGACAACTGGAGGCTGAGGAGCAGGAGAAGTGGGTCCGGGGTGAACCCCAGAAAAGTTAGAAGGGGACCAAATGGCATACAGAAACTCCAGAAAACCTAAAAGACCAGGATCAGCACGGGCCAAGGGGTAATGGCGACGATGATATGGGGCTGACCTCCTTCTTCTGAAACGAGCACGACGGGCTGGTGGGCCTGTGACATAAAGCGAAATAAATGAAGGGTTGTGGAGAAGTTAATCACCAATGAAAATCTCAATTAAAAATTAGTAATCAAATTAGGAAACTCCATTATGGAGGAGGAACCCAACAAGAACCTAGCAATTAAATTAGGAAACTCAATTATGAAAGAAGATACTGTATACTGGACACAGCAACCAATAATGAACAGGCCAGAGCAACCAAGAATATAATAATGGTACACATCAGGGCAAAAGATATAAGACTGCAAACATGAGAATAACAGCTTACTAACATGCCTAAAAGAGGAAGATAATGCTAACCTATAAAACAAAGTACTTAGAAAAATTATAAAATAACGTACTGAAGAAAAATCATAAAAGAGAAGGAAGACACTTACTCACATTTGAATGGTTGAAAAGATGGGCCAAAAAAGACAGCGTACAGAGTAATTAGATCAGTATGTCTGCACAGTCTGCAGAAGCAAATTACAATGAAGAGAAATACGGAAGAGATGCGCTTATGAAGGGTGCGCCCAATTTTTTATAAAAACTCCTAAATCAATTCGAAAATAAGGGGAAGATTAGACAAGGAAAAAATGGCCGGTGACACAAGAAATTAGATCACACCGAGGGCGTAATTAGATAACAGGGGACGTAATCAAAATAAAAAAGAAAATAATGGGAAATGAAAAATTATGTGGGAAGGGCCAAATTAACCTAAAACATGAACCTAATGGAAAAAACTTTGGGCAGGTGGGACAAAGAGTGGTGTCTTAGGGCTCGGATGTGTATAAAAGAGAGAGAAGCCCGGAGGGAATTTGCTGAATCTGAACTGGATACTGACTTTGTTGGTTGACAATCTGATCAATCCTGGAAGACCAGCTGCTCTTAGAGTTGTTGTTGTGATTGACTGCTACCTTTGAAATAAACAAGGTATTGTTTTTGCTCCTTCTCATCTGATTGCATTGTGATTTTATTGATTTTATTGAAGTATTGGAGTAACTGTTGAACTATTGAGCATGCATTAAGAAATAACCAGGTGCAGAGGGGGACTTTGCTTTCACCCGGTGTATGTCCACTCAGAGGGGGCTCTGAGCTCTGACATATTATTGGCGTCACGAACAGGATTCTCGCGTAGAGAGGCTGACAAGAATCCAAAACCTGAGCTTGGACTCTGAACTCTACAAAATTGCAGACCACGGAACATCTAAAGTAATTAAGGTAAGCAGACACCTGTTATTAAGTCTGTGTTAGAATCTGTGATTGAGTGGAGTTCTGTAGTCCAGTGAGGGCGGAGGAGTTGGCTTTACGCTAAAGAACCAAAGGGTGGAAAGCACCAATATTAAGTTTAAATAAATCAGATGAGAATGGGCAAAATAAGTGTCTGAAGGTTAATAAGGTATAAAATTTCTGCAGGTGGTACATGATTAAGGGGTAATAGAGTACAGGGGAAATTCCTGTCCAGGTGTATAGCTTTTGGACAGGTGGTACTCGGTAAAGGTTAAAGTACGGGAACATTCCTGTCCAGGTGTACAGTTTTGGACAGGTGGTACTTGGTCTCGATGAGTAACTGGGTAAGGCAGGGTTGGACCCGAGGTGTGTTATTAAAGCACTGTGTATTTTGAGAATTCTCTGTGTGTTGTTATAAAGCTGTTGTGATAAGTGTTGATGTGAATGTGTGAACCGGTTGTGTTGTCTAGCTAGTTGAGAACATCGTGCACTAAGTAGAAGTCTGCCGGCAGTGAAGAGAAAGAGGAGTGAGAGAGAAAGTTGTGAAATTAAGTGAATAAGTTTGGTAAAAGCAGAAATTGAAGGAGAAAAAGATTGAGTGAATGGGGAAAAGTCTGAGATATTGTTGAATGTAGCGGAGAGTAAGTGAGAGATAGCGAGAAAGGAAGGGGTGAGCCACACCCACACGAACACACATACACACACATGCGGGCGTGTATATACGTCATAACAGATACGTACTCACATAGTCTCGTACACAGGGGGTCCTGGAAGCCCGACAGCGTACAACAAAAGAGCACACACACATAGCAGCGTGCATGGGGGGGAAAGCCCATCGCACACAGACAGTGCAGTAAATAATTAACCACGTACAAGTACACACACAGACACACACATAGAAGAGAGAGTATCTGTGAACCAGCGGCGAACTAAAATATACAGACGGGAAAAGAGAAACTAAATCTAAAAATAATAGCACTGTAACGTAGAAATAATAATGAGATGATAGCTTGGTTGACTGATGCTGAGAAAAGATTATTAGAAGAAACAGAAGGAATTAGAACTCATTTTTGGAACGAACGGTTTAGTAGAAACGAGAAGGGTGAAGAATCATATCAGTCAGTAAGACAAATTAAGTATAAATTGTGTCAGTTGACAGAGTGGAAAGGGTTAGAGGAATTAAAACACCAATTCCCTTATATACATTGGGAGGATAAACTCCAAGCTCTCTGGAAACCCAGTCTAGTAGGCCCAATATTGAAGAAGTTAATAGAACAACCTGACCCACAAAGTGTGTGTGTAACATTATCAGTGTGCGATTACATACCAGACCCCTACACAGAGGGTGATAAGCCTGAAGTAAAACTAGTGTGGGAAAGACCATTGCAAAGGGGATATTGCTCAGGGTTAAAGGTCACTGTCACAGTTGAACCCAGGTGGGTGCTGTGGGAAAGAGGTTTAGCGACATCAGTAGTGGTTGATAAAATAAATTCACTAGCGGATCACAGTGGAAGAAACCCACTGCTACCGGCAGTAACAGTTAAAAGAATTTTTGCACAATTGTCTTGGAAATATCAACCAGGTGACACAGTTTTTTCCATCCCTAGATCGTAAGAAGTACTGGGTATAGAGCTAGACAGGGGTGTGTGATGAGTAAGGAAGAACTACCAACCACACCCGCCGGGGTGGTCATGTTAAAACATAACAAGGCAAAGAAAGATATTGAAAAGTATATGAGAAAATGGAATAATCAGACACAAGGAGAGTTGCAATGGCCGATAGCAGGAACGTTTAATGTAGAGAAATGTGAAAAAATGAAGCAAAGAATAGAAAGTTGGGGAGAAAGGAAAAGGGAGAAAGGTGAAAAGACAGATAAAAAGAAAAAAAAGTGGAATGGTTTTTGGAAGAAGGTGAATTACAAAGAAAGTTGAAAGAAGAGAGAGAGAGAGAGAGAGAAAAAAAAGCCGTCAGCCCCACCAGCACAGGAACTTGAGGAGCAGGGAAAGCCACCCCCATATAGAGATGTGCCTACTCCACACATAGCAGTAATATACCCTCTCCGCTTACAAGAGGGAAAGATACAAGAAGTAAACATAGAAATAGTGGGAGGACAATTCCAGGGCAAAGTGATACTCAATCCACCAGAGAACGGGGAGACAGAAGCAGCAGTGTCCAGTGGGAAGATGGATTACAATGTACGCGAGAATAAAGGCGGAACAGCAGAGGGGTACCAAGGGACAGAACAGGAGGAGAGGTACTCCAAGACAATGACAGACCTGCAAAGACACGAGAAAAGTGTAGCAAGGGGGACAGAGTGTTGGCATAGTTATCTGAAAACAACAGGCCTTGCAGTGAAATTGCAGGGATGCAGAGAAACCTGAGAGTTGTACAGAGGGTGATAGAAGAGGCGCCCCTGTACCACACCAGCACCCCAAGAATATAAGAAACAAGAGAGGAGTACCAACCAACGGAAGGATACAACGAGCGGGAAGAACACTATAACCAAGCGAGCAGGAGCAGCAAGGGATATGAAGGAGGTGAGAATGACTCAGAGGGTGAAGGAGAATACCGCATAAAAGGGAAGGTACAGCTGACCCCGTCGCCGAAGGCACAACTCCACAAACAATTAAAAGCGATGGAGGAACTGGGTGAACGAGTATGGTGAGTAGAAGAGCTGGTCCTGGGCACAAAACTGTTAGAATCTAAGGACGAATTGGATAAAACAAGACAAGAATTGGGTGAACTGTACCAGGAAAGAGAAATGGACGAAAATGAAAGAACACAGCTGCTACAGGAACTAGATAGGATAAAACCGGGGCAGAGCGAAAGCGCAGCAAACAGCGGGAGGAAACGAGGAGTCAGCAGCAGAGAGATAGAAAGAATCGAGAAACAGGTACAGGACTGCCAAGCTGCCCTTAAGCGCAAAATAAAAGAGGATGCCCCAAGGCGAGTACTGAAGAGTGATGCCTCAAGGCGAGTACTGAGGAGTGACAAGAGAAGAGGGAAGACACCATATAGCTTCATGGTACTGCGGTCCAAAGCAGCTAATGTGGAAAGAGAGCACTACACAGACCCAGAAGACGAAGAAGAGGAAGATGAGGAAGAAGGAGACGTCGAAGATTGGGAGAACCTGGGTACGGGGGTAGTTGAGCTACGACAGGGACGAGGCTCACGACGCCCAACCTCACAGTACCCAGTGATGGTAAAAGGCAACAATGTAGCTTATGTCCCTTGGTCATTTATGGACCTGAAAGGACTAATTAGCAGACTGCCAAGCATCTGTGAAGGAGCTCAAAGATGGATTACAAGGTTCGAAGAACAAACAATGGGACAAGTATTGGCTATTGGGGACATTAAAGCCATATGGTCACAGACGCTAGGAAAAGCAAAGATGATAGAGATATTCACAAACGCTGGCCTAAAAGCAGCGGTTGATACGCAGACACACGACGCAAGAACAATTAACATCTACAGGAACCAACTATGGCAAGCACTGAGGGATGCTTACCCAACCAGGGCAGACCCTGGAAAGGTGGAGAAGATAACAATGGGGGAAAACGAGAATGTGGCAGAGTTTATATTAAGACTACAAAGGGCATGGACAGACGAGATGGGAAGCGCCTGGGATGAGACACCAACTACACAGTCGCTGTTCCGTATAATGATAAAGAATGCTCTCCCAAAAGAAGGCCAAGATAAGCTGGCAGATATAGTGGAATTAAATACAATGCCATGGGCCTCATTCGAAGCCAATGTGATACACTGTGTAGAGCGACACAGACACAAGGAAAAGGAGATGAAAAAAGCTGCCGACAACCTGATGGTACAACTCCATAAAGCTCAACTGAGTGAACTAGCTCACAAAAAACAAGAAAGCACAGAACGAAAGAAAGAAGAAAAGAATACAGCAAAACAAGCAGCCGTAATGGTGACACAAACAACAGCACAGCCAGCGACCCAGCCTGCTCCTTCAATGCCAAAACCAGCAGCCATAATACAAACTATGCCAGCATATCCACCCCAACAAACACAACCACCATATTACGCACCGCCAACTATGCCAATGTACCCCCCTGTCCAACAATACCCACCTCAGAACCGAGGATGGAACCAAGGGCGAGGAAGAGGTCGTGGAGGAGGATCCTGGCAGCAAGCCCCAAGAGGAAGAGCTCCAATGAACCAAAAAGGAAGAGGAGGAGGATGCTGGATATGCCAAGATCCAAATCATATGAAGCGAGACTGCCCACATGCCTACCAGCAAGGAGGACAACCCCAAAGAACTAACCCTCCTCAGAACCAAGAGTGGCAAGGTCAAGGGACCTGGATGGGACCCTGGATGGGACCTAGCCAACCACCCCAATGGTCGTTTAACCTGGGAACAGGCCCTATGGGGCCTCCCCCGTAGAACATGTGAAGAAGCCCAGAGAAGCCAGAGGGGGAGCTGGTGCAGTATGCCATCTCACTGCACCCAGAACAAGAACCTACCATCCTAGTAGCGGTGGGACGACGAATCAAGGCACCATTTCTAATCGACACAGGTGCAACCTATACAACTATAGGAATAGAAGGCTCAAAGCTCCCCCTCTCTAGCAAAGCAGTAAAGACAGTAGGCTTCTCAGGGAAAACACAGACTTTGCAATTAACCGAGCCATAAGAACTGGAGATTCAAGGAGTGACCATTCAAGCACCGCTGTATATGCACAAGACACCCCAGCAGATTTACTTGAAAGAGATGTACTCTGTAAAATGGGAGCTAAAATACACTGTGGAGAAACAGGAGTATGGATAAAGCTTCCAGAACACTTAATCCAGCAATGTCTCATGATGGAAACAAAACAAGAAAAATGTGCAATGGACAGAGTACACTGGTTAGAACTAAACAACTCGCCTAATGAAACAAGAAATCTATATGAAAAATGGAAACAGTGGCTGACCAGAATGAGACCTGACTGTCAACCTAGCCGAGAACCATGGCACTGCACAATGATGTATGATGAGAAAGGACAAAATGAAGAATATGAGGCCCTGTGGGATGAATTGGTAGCCCCCACTTCAAACATACTAAAAACCACAAGTATCATAATATGGCCCCAAGGAGTCGCTACCATGGTTGAACTACCACCACAGCTCAACTACTGGTATCAAGTTGAAGATGCTGCCCCTCATGTCTCCTTGCTGATCGGGCAGAATGTTAAGTCGAAAGAGTTAGGGCCAATGGTGAAAGAAGCAAGTCAGATTAAACAGTGGACACAGATAGGCCAGAAAGTTAGCGTATCGCCAGACAGGACGTTTCTAAGGATAGAGCAGTCAGCAGTAGATGAAGTAAAACCACAAACAGTTTTAATACGTAGGACAAGGGACGTAGGGACAGAAGAAACCAAATTCAAACAACTACCCCAGAGAGTAGAAAATCAAGAGCTTACAGAGGGGGGACGCACTAGCACAGGTACCAGATCATTTATGGACTAACCATCCAACAGCTGTAGGACTGGTTAAATCAGAAGGATTAGTTAAGATACAACTAAACCAAGGGCACAGTTGCCATATCAGAAACAGTATCCACTATCTAATGAGACGATAACGGGGATAAAGCCAACAATTGAGGGATTAGTGGATGCAGGGGTTCTAATTCCAACACAGAGCCAATGCAACACTCATATCTTTCCAGTCAGAAAACCAAATTCGGACAAATGGTGACTGGTCCATGATTTGCGACCTGTAAATAAAGTAGTGATAGCAGAAAAACCAGTGGTTCCTGATCCACACACCCTGTTGTCTAACATCCCAGAAGGAACAAAGTGGTATACTGTTATCGATTTATGCTCTTTAGTGTTCCACTACATCCAGATTCACAATTTCTGTTTGCATTTACCTATGGGGGACAGCAAATATACATACACGGGGCTGCCCCAAAGGTACTGTGAAAGTCCTTTAACCAGGTCTTAGCCTGAGACTTAGCCAATTTGGAGGTAAATTCAACGCTCCTCCAATACGTGGATGACCTTTTGGTTTGTAGCCAAACCAAGGAGCAATGTGTACAAGACTCTGTGACAGTCTTAAAAATTCTGGCGGAAAATGGTCACAAAGTAGCTAAGGAAAAGTTACAATTCTGTCAACCAAAGGTAGAGTACTTAGGTAGAGTGCTCGAAAGCACTACACGAAAAATATCTCCAGAACATGTAGAGGCGATCAGCAGAGCCCCTAAACCTCAAACCGTGCAGTAAATGCTATCTTCTTGGGTCTAGCAGGGTTCAGTAGACCGTGGATTTGTGACTTTGCTATGAAGATGCAACCTCTTAGAGACATAGTGAAAGCAGCAGACCAAATGAAATCAGGTGCTAAACTAACGTGGACAGAAGATGCGGCAGCAGCATTTGATATGCTAAAAGCTGACTTATCATCAGCACCAGCACTGGTGTGTCCAGACTATGGTAGACCGTTCCACTTGTATGTATCAGAAAGGAAAGGATTTGTATCGGCGGTATTAGCGCAGGAACAAAAAGGGAATGGAAAAAAGACCCATAGCTTACTATAGCACGGCGCTTGATAGCATGGAGAAGGGCATGCCACCATGCTATCAAGGATTGGCAGCAGCGGCGTTTGCCTTCCAAAAAGCATCATCAATCACAATGGGACATCCAGTGACTCTATACACGTCTCATGCATTACACACCTTATTGACTAGCCAAAGTTTAAAAATAACTAATGCTCGACGAACAGGCTATGATGTTATTCTATCAGCCCCAGAATTGACAATTGAAAAGTGCCGCACTATAAATCCTGCAGACAGGCTAGTTCTCCCACAAGAAGGAGCCCCACATGAGTGCACTAAAGAGGTAGAGAAGTACCTTAAAGCTAGAGCAGATTTGGAAGCTGAGGCACTACCCAATGCTCAACACATCTTTTTTTGTGGATGAATCATGCTATCGTGCTAATGAGGGAAATAAAGCAGAATACACCGTATTATTTAACCAGGACTCTAAAATGTTAAAAACAGTACTGACAGTGGCAGTGCCACAATCATGATCTGTCCAATTGGCAGAAATAAAGGCGCTGACGGCCACCTGTAAGTTAGGCGCGGAAAAGGCATGCACGATATATACAGATTCGGCTTATGCGTATGGAGTATGTCATGTGTTTGGACCTATTTGGGCACAAAGAGGCTTCCAGAGAGCTGATGGGACAAGTATTGTACATGGGCCAGCCATTTACATAGACATAGACCAGCAATTTCAGAACTATTAAGAGCAATGATGCTCCCTAAGAAATTGGCAATTGTGAAATGCAAAGCCCACAAGTCAGATGGGGAATGGGTTAGCAAGGCAAATGCAGCAGCAGATGAAGCAGCAAAAAAGGCTGCAGCAGGAGAAGGAACATGCAGAATCCCCAATGAATATAAAGCACACGACGAGATTGCTGCAAGTTTCGAATCACTCTTTGTGTTCATATCTGTAAACAAGAATGTGGAATGGATAAACTATATCTATTACAATCAACAACGATTTATAAACTACACGGATGATGCTCTACGTGCATTAGGAGAACAATTGTCCGCCACTAGTACAATGACTATGCAAAACAGGCATGCACTCGACTGGCTAATGACAAAAGAAGGTGGAGTATGTCAACTCTTTGGCGAACACTGTTGCACATACATTCCCAACAACACAGCTCCAGGTGGCGCCTTTTACGAAGCAATGCAAAAACTCGGCGCGTTATGGCAAGAGGTAAAGCAAAATGCAGGCTTCACCCTGTTTCCCACAGAATGGTTCAGCAGTTTGTTCGGAAACTGGGGCGGATGGCTTATGAAAATGGCAATGCAAGAGGGAATAATTTTAGCAATCCTGGCTGTCGTAGCATGCTGTGTTTTTCCACTTGTGAAAAGTCTATGCATCCAGGCAACAGTTAAACAGATGACAGTACTAATTCCCCCAACCAACGAAGACTATGTCCTGGCCCCATGATAGACAACTTGGATAAAGACATTAATGAGGCGCCAAAGACTAGCAATCCGGCTCAAGACCCGACCTACGTTATCATAGATGACTTGGTTTATTACAATTAGTTTCCCGCATTTACTGTGAAAATGTTCATCTTGTATGTTGTTTATATGTGTCCTGTCTTGTGTCCTGGGCTTCATGGCCTGTCCCTTTTGTTATGTCTGTGTGTCCCTACGTATATGTGCATAAGTGTTGTGTGCAGGATCCATGGCAACCTCCGCGAGTACTGGCAGGCCTCTCCAATGTCTAAGCTGCAAGCATGGCCACCACAAGTGGAAAACCCACCCGTGCGAACGCCTGAGGATAGAAGCAGACAGGATCCTCTGTTCAGCCATACTGCCGATCGAGTGTCTAACATGCTCCATGATAAGTGGCATGCCTGATGCCTTGCATTGCTACCGAGGGGATTCCCGTTGGAAGATCTTCTATCAATTCAATTCAATTCAATTCAGTTTTATTTGTATAGCACTTTTACAATTGACATTGTCACAAAGCAGCTTTACATCGTAAAATTAATTTAGGGAGGAATCTAAAACTTTTTCTACAACCCCCTACACATCCCTAATGAGCAAGCCCGTGGCGACAGTGGCAAGGAAAAACTCCCTCAGTTGAC
>JBCNYH010088000.1:0-10479 GCA_039654325.1 Tandanus tandanus | reverse complement strand
TATATATATATTTATCTTTAACAAAACAACAGAACAAGAATACAAAAAGAGTAAAATATTTTATTTTTAATATTAATTATATATTATAATAATATTATAATTTAATATAATACTTGTATTCTTAAAGGCCGAACCAGTGCTTTGATTTAAACATTTAATCATTTTAAACAGACCAGTGACGCATACTTTTACGTTTTCCATGCCATTCAAAAATGGAGGTTGTCCTAAAAATACTTTCATACACCTCTCCTTTCATGTCGCCTCTGAGGGTGGCTGTGCCTAAGTGACTGAACCCCCAGGTAGATTTTGATGCTGCGGCCATCAGCTCAGGATGGAGAATGTCTGCATGTAGAATCAAATCTGAAGAAAATGAAAAAGAAAGAAAGAAAGAAAAAAGCATTTAATGCCCAGTTCTGTTACACATGTTGATAGTATTGCTTGTGATAGTGCCAGATGTCTGTGCGTGCACGCAATGTGTTAATTGCTACATTTCGCTACATTTAAACATTTAACACATAACCTGGCAAGTACCCTGCCGACAGGCAAGTACGCATGAGCAGATGTACATGATGTAGTTACAATAGCTGGTATGTAGGGATTTTTTTAAATTTTCATATGTTGTACCCCCACATACCAACTGCCAGAACCAAATCCCTGCAAAAAAATTTTTAAGTTTGTATATATGTCAGTTCAGAGTAATGTGACTCACTGATTAAGATTTGGGTTTAGGACTATAAGAGCGCACATTGCACACTTTAAGCAGCACGCTTTATTTACTGAGCTCCAGTGCATAGAGACATGTCTGTGGGCTTTTTTTTATTTTAAATCAAATAGATTTGATTACTTACACTTTTCTGTTCAAGCTTGCTGACAGCATTTGAACATTATTGTGGAAACCTGTAGCAGTGCTGGTTGCATGACCGCTGTCATTTCGCACTGAGGCGCTGGAGTTGGTTCAAAACAATCTTCAGTAAAATCGTCACTACAAATGATGGAATGAACACTGGTTGTTTTCCAGTCTGCCCGTATTCATGTAAATTGCCTAAAGCATTCATCACATGTTTCTTTTTCGTCTGCGTCAGACATAAAACTGACCAAACTAACACCATCCTGTGATGTTTTGCTGCAACCTGCTGCTATACACAGTAAGGCATGATCACTGAACCAGGACTTAAGCTCTTAATAAATTTAAGGTCTTATAAAGGCATATACTGAAATCCTCGTGCTTGCTCTGTTAACATTTGCATAGGAAATACTAGTATTACATCACACACAGAAGTCAGAACTTCTCAAAACTAAATCGGAGCACTGGTGGTGGGAATTTTAAAATTAGCTATATTTATTCAGTAGAGTCATATTTCCAATTAATATCTGCATGTTTCTAAAAAGAATACAAGAAATGATTTTGTGACTCGAGGTGAAATCTTGACATGGGGACATCAAATACGAAGCGCTCACAGCCAACTCCATAGGTCAATGTCACGTACACAAGATAACCAGCTGGCAGGCGCCTTGATGCATAAGAAAACTCTGATCTCTGGTCTGCACGTACTCCCCCTCTCTGCCCCATGTGGTCACATCTGTCCTATAACCGTTGGAAGGGAAGCAAGCAGGAAGGTTTGGACTGGATTTTATGCAGGTAAGGAGAGCTTTTTCAACAACATTTGAATTTTAAATTTTGGCCTACCGCACTGATTTGGAAAACAGCAACCTGGTCCAGCATTAAGTTTGCCCATGGATGTATTACTGGTTATAATACATCCATGAGTTGTTTGCCTCCGTAGCCTAAAAGCCAGCGAGCTAGCTTAGTTAATGTTGGCTAACAGGTTTGGTGCTGTAATGTTATCCTGCGTTGAGAAGTTGTCTTTCATTCGCCATTTCTCCAATGACTAAGCAATAGCGTCAATCGTCTGAAGATTATATATGCTCAATATAATTAATATCGTGAGAAGGGGTGCTAATGCACATAAGAACAGTAGTTGCCACCCATGCACACCGCAGCTGTACTGTGTGCAGATGAGAGGCAGGTGTGCATGACACAGAGCTGAGCGGCCTATGAGGGCTGTGGAGGAAGGCATTGATAATTTACCTTCTGGACTAGGCGAGGCTGGGAATAATTGTTTTGAATCTGTGAATGAAGTTGGTATGATGAAAAAATAATAAAATACCTTCTCATCATAGCCAAGGCTAGTTAAGCTGAAGTAGCCTTATTATATTAAATAGTAAATAAGCGCTAACATCCAACTTACTGATGGTAATTCATTCATTCATTCATTTTCTAAGTCGCTTAATCCTAATTATGGTCGCGGGGAGGCTGGGCGAGGGCGGGGTACACTGTGGACAGCTTGCCTGGCCATCGCAGGGCCAACACTGACACAACCATTCACACTCACACTCACACCTAGGGGCTATTTGAACCAGCCAATTAGCCTACTGTGCATGTTTTTGGACTGTGGAAGGAAACTGGAGTACCCAGAGGAAACCCACGCAAGCACAGGGAGAACATGCAAACTCCACACAGAAATGCTCAAACTGGGAATTGGACCCAGGCCTTCTTGCTGTGAGGCAGACGTGCTTACTGATGGAAATATTGTATTCAATTTTAGGTAATGAATTTATGCTTTTCTTAGTCAGTCTTGTGGAATTTATCCAGGTGTCAGATAAGGTGTCACTTTTGATTACTGTAAGACTTTGGATCCTTGGCAGATGGTCTCTAGACTGTAAAAACTGATCAAGTGTGAGCAGGTTCAGTTTTTCCTATCCATGACTCAACATAATATTTGTTCCATTCCTCAGGTAAAGGCACAATTAAAAGGAAGACAAGACAATCATGGATGTTTTGGATGGTGTTACAGTATCGATTCTATATGGTAAACTACATTTATGTAAATTGTCTGCTAACTGAATTATTTGTTGTGCATGCTGACACAGGTTTCAAAGACGAAATGATCTTTGTAATCTCAAAACACCAAGATTTAATTCTATTTACATGTATTCTTAGATAGGAGGTAAAATAGCAAAAGGACACACAATTTGAACTTTCTTTGCCCTCTTAAGTTGAATCCTGTAAAATATATGGATTTAAAGGGATGTACAAGTTTTAATTTTAAAAGGTTTGTTAATGATTTAATTGTGTTTACAGCTGCCAACATAGATGAGGTGTTGTTCCACACCCTCAGTCGTAATGATTTAAGAGATCTTTTTACCGGGCTGGAAAACTTTTTCAGGAGGAAACAGTTGTGGCCGTGTATTCACAAAGAGGCAAGTTTTTGTCTACTGTGATCTGAAAACACCTGGCACAACACATTTTGTTTGTAACTAGGTGTAACTCCTGTATTATTTATCATCATCTTTTTCTGCTTGTTCCAAGGTCGGGTCACAGGGGCAGCAGCCTAAGCAGTGAGGTCCAAACGTCCCTCTCCCCAGCCACTTCCTCCAGCTCTTCCGGGGGGATGCCGAGGCGTTCCCAGACCAGCCGAGAGACGTAGTCCCTCCAGAATGTTCTGGGTCGACCCTGGGGTCTCTTCCCAGTTGGAAATGCCCGAAACACCACACCAGGGAGGCGTTCAGGAGGCATTCTAATCAGATACCTGAGCCACCTCAACTGGCTACTCTCAACGCGGAGGAGCAGTGGTTCTACTCCGAGCTCCTCCAGGACTACAGAACTTCTCACCCTATCTCTAAGGGAGAGCCCTGCCACCCAACAAAGGAAGCTCATTTCAGCTGCTTGTATTCGCAATCTCGTTCTTTTGGTCACTACCCAAAGCTTGTGACCATAGGTGAGGGTAGGAACGTAAATCAACTGTTAAATTGAAAGCTTTGCCTTATGGCTCAGCTCCCTCTTCAAAACGATGGACCGGTACAAACTCCGCTTTACAGCTGTACCGATCCACCTGTCAATCTCCTGCTCCATCCTTCCCTCACTCGGGAACAAGACCCTGAGATACTTGAACTGCTCCACTTGGGGACCTCATTCCAGACCCATAGGGTGCATTCCACCCTTTTTCAGCTGACCATGGCCTTGGACTTGGAAGTACTGATTCTTATCCCGGCTGCTTCAGCTGCATATTGCTCCAGCGAGAGCTGGAAGTCCCGGCTTGTGAAGGACAAGGTCATCCACAAAAAGCATAGACGAGATCCTATGGCCACCAAACCAGAACTCCTCAGCTCCTTGGCTGTGCCTAGAAATTCTATAAATAAATATTATAAACCCCCCAGTGCAGCTAGCTGGGTTATCAAATGCCTGCCATGTCTCTCACTGTCTGTGGTGAGAGGCATGTAAAAGAACCATTGCTGGCTTTCGTAAAGAGTAGGCTGCATAGCCGTCAGCGTGTTTCTGCCCTGCAATGGCCTGTTGAGCTGTCCAGGGTGTACTTTGACCTCGCCCAGAGTTGACTGAGATGGGCGCCAGCCTCCCCGCGACCCTAATTAGGATTAAGCGGTTCAGAAAATTAATTATAAACAGAACTAGTGACAAAGGACAGCCTTGGTGGAGTCCAATCCCCACTAGAAATGAATTCGACATGTTGTTACCAATGAGGACCAAGCTCTGGCTTCGCAATACAGAGACAGAACAGCCCTTAGCAACGTCCATAAAGCACATGTGGACAGATTGGGCAAACTCCCATGCCCCTCCAGTATCCTGTAGAGTGTGTAGAGCTGGTCAAGAGTGCTGTGGATGGGACGAAAACCACATTGTTCCTCCTAAATTCGAGGTTCAGTCGGATCCTTGTCTCCAGTATTCCTGAATAGACTTTCCCTGGGTAGGCTGAGGAGTGTGATTCCACAATAGTTCAAACACACTCTCCGGTCCCCTTTTTTAAAAAGGGGAACTACAACCCTGGTTTGCCAATCCAGAGGTATGGCCCCCCGATGACCATGTGATGTTGCAGAGACATGTCAACTAAGACAATCCAACATCCAGAGCCTTGAGGTATTCAGGGCAGATCTCATCCACCCCCGGAGCCCTCAGCCCCAGTGATGGGCAGACCCCCTCCTGAACCCCCCAGGCTCTTCCTCTTTCACAGAGTTGCTGGGACTGAGGAGGTCCTCGAAGTATTCCTTTCACTTTCCGACAACCCCTGTCAAGGTGAGCAGCTCCCCACTTCCACTGTAAAGAGTGTTTGTGGAGTACTGCTTCTCCTTCCTGAGGCGTTGGATGGTGGTCCAGAACCTTTTTCCAGGCTCTCACCGAACTCCTCCCACACCCGAGATTTTGCATCGGCGACAGCCCAGGCTGCCTCGGGAGTTCCATAGGCCAAAAGGACCCGATAGGCCTCCTTCTTCAGCTTGAAGGCCCCCCTCACCGCAGGTGTCCACCACCTTGTTCAGGGGTTGCCCCCCACGACAGGCACTGATGACCTTCCAGCCACAATAATGAAGCCACAGAACATGGCCCATTCGGACTCTATGTCCCTGGCCTCCATTGGGATGTGGTTGTAGCTCTGCTGGAGGTGGCAACAGAAGGCCCTTCTGACAGGAGACGAAACCAAATGTTTCCAGGAGACCCTAACTACACGCTTGGGTCTCCCAGGTCTGGAGGGCATCCTCCCCTGCCATTGGGGCCTATGAAAAAAAATGTAAATATAAATAATACAGCTGGCTGGCTGTATTATTTATGTTTAGATTTTTTTCATAGGATGAGAATCCCACCTTACCAGAAAAAGTTGGCCCTGGTGAAACAGGAACTGTGTTTTCACCTCAAGGAACACCATCTCCCAGACATCCACTTCTTTGGCAAAGAAAACCCAACGAAGACCCTACAACTTTCCAATCTCTCTGAATATGTGATCTATACAGACAGTGAGCTGGAACTAGCTCGTAAGCACTATTTTGAGATGGCTCGCACTGGTAGAGAGGGGAAGCTGCTATGTCCAAAGAGCTGAGATGCAGGCTGGTGAGGAACACTGTCACCAGCATGATTTCAATCTTGAGAGCAAGTCAGCAAGGACAGCAGCTCCAGACCCTTCCAAGCTTGACGTTACTGCCATGGCTAGGAAACTAGTGGAGTATTATCCCATGCTACAGCACAAAGACATACCTACCAAATATGTATGTGATTGACATATTATTTTCTTTCACACCTCTAAAGTCCCCTTGAAAGAGGCAGGGGCCCACACCAGAGAGGGGCCATTCAACATTCAAACAAAAGACGTCACATTGAGTTCTCACCAGGTGACCAGGGAGGAGATTATAATGCAGACTCTAGTGGTAGATCAATTTGTTTGCCACCAGAGAGCAGTTCTGATGGCAGCAGTTCATGTAAGTAAAAAAATTGTAATTCTGGCAATAATGATTAACATGAAAGCTAAATCATTTTATGATAGTTTTGGATATCATGATATATTACACACATTGATACTTTACTTTTAAACCGAGATTAGATTTTGATATGTGTGTCAGATGATTTTTCATTTTTCATTCATTTGACTTTCTATAGAATAACCATAATAAATGTAGAGCACACAAATGTGCTTGCTGGCTAAAACCCATAGTATAATTTAGATATGTTCAATCCAGTTACTGATTTGTATTTTCCCTTTTAGTCGACATGGATAGTCTGGCAACACAGGCCAGGCATTACAAGACTCTGCAGGAGATGTACAAGAAGCCAAAACCCAACCAAGATGCTATCTGCCAAATTATAAACCTTGAGTATCAATCAAGAAGAGCCTTCATCGACAGTGATGTTCTGAAAGGAGAGGATAAGCCAACAAACATTCTGGAGGCATATCCATGTTTCAAGGAGCTTCATAATGCAAGTGATTTACTTTTTGTGGCGTCCCCACAAAGCAAGCACTGTTGCCGGTTTTAATGCTTACTTGCACCATAGGTAATGGATGAGCTGTGGCAGTTCCTGGATAAGGGCAACAACAAATTCATTACTGAATTAAAAAAAGAGATGGGAAGACTTCTGCTCCATGGTGCAGTTTTACGGTGTAAGAATGTGTGGAAGCCACCCATGAACGTGGATGGAGGTTAGTCATTGTGCTGTCTTTAATACACCATGTAGCTGTTCCCACAGACATGAATAGGATTGTGTATGTTGTCAACACTGATTAAATAAACCAGAATAATAGAACTGTTTGTGGTGACACAGAATTTTCTTTGACCTCAAGATAAATCTGTCAGTCAAATTTAGCTATGGTAACTTTGAACTAAAAGTGTATTTACGCTGTTCCAGTGGAATATAACACAGCCCTATTCAGGGCACTCCCCACGCTCTTCCCCTCACCGGCTGTGCCACTCAAGAAGCTAGGACATGTCAGTGAGGCATTGCATCATGTCCCTCTGGTCAGAGTTTGTTTATATTTTAACAGTTAATGTGCTGCATGTCTGCAAGGGATTTCACATTTTAATTTCTCTATTGTTAGTCTCTAATGGTTATCACAATTTGTCACATGACATTGGGGGGCCTACTGTAATACCCAAGGGGTCAGCTTTTTGAAATGGAAGTACACGCAAGGTCCCACTCCTGATCAACAGATCAAATAAATATCTTGTAACCTTGCACTGGAAAAACTGACATCTGTCTAAAGGAAGGATTGAAGGCTTTTACGAGACATGAACACCCTTTTTATAATGTCTAGCAGACTTCTCTATATAGACAACAAAGTTTAAAGTATCATTTATCATATTGTGTGGGCGGGAATGTTTTATGTACGGTTTGTTTGCATATGACATTGAAATGCAATATAAATATTTTGGGGGGAAAAAAACAAAAAACAAAAGCCACCCAAAACACAGATAATGTTCACAGGAGACACTAATAAAAAAAAAAAAAAAAGAACAGTGATAAAGAATAACTCATTAAACTAAAATTCAAAAACACAAATTGAAAATAAGTACAGATTTAACCATTGCAGTTGCATCATCGGTCATTTCCCAAAATGTGTAGTGGCCCACACTGTCAGGGTTATCAATAAGGTTTGGACCCAAGCACAGACTCTGTTCAGTTGTTTTATTAGAAACAATGTCTGACTTAAAAATAAATAATAAAAAAAAAAGTCCAAAAGGGGCATCAAAAAAGGTCTCTATAAACACAGGAAGTCAAAGAACAGAAGATAATCCAAAGAGGCTCAGGCAAAAATCCAAAAAGGTCTCTTCAAACACAGGAAGTCAAAAAACACAGAAGATAATCCAAACAGGTAAATAATCCAGGGAAGAACAGGCACTCGACAGACTAGAAGCAGCCAATGGTCTAATCACATCAAACTTCAAAGACAATCTAACAAGGCGGCACAACCAGGGCAGGGTATAAGTACGGTAACAATTAGGCTTAACTGGAAACAGGTGGGAGACAATTGAAACAGACAAAGACAGGAAGTAGGGGAGGGGCAAAAGGCACTAAAACAAAAATAGATAACAGAAAAGGCCAGCAGGGGGATACAGGTAAACAGAGTAATGCTGTGGCAGATACTGACACACACTCATAACAGTGACCGACACGAATTATTCTTGTCAAAATGATTTCATTGGCAGGCATATGTGGCGTTTTCTGTAGGGTATGTTTTGACCTATCTTTAAAACAGAAGATGATCTGTACCACATGTAATATGGCTGTGAGCATAGATATATAGACATACATAATGTGTCTAGTAATCTCAGTTAGATGGACTGCTCTGGTAGTTTTTCAGTTTCTCTGTTGTACCCTGAAAAAATGTTTTTGTCTTTTTTTTTTAGCCAACAGAAGATCCAGCGTCTACCTCCCGAGAGGATCTCACTCTTCAGCCCTGTTTTGCTCTTCGATGGGTCCCGCTGTTTTGTGGCAATTGGAACCATGCCCGTCACTACATTTGCCAAAGAAGACATCAGTCACAGTTTGCTGTATTTAATGGCATACTATGACACCCTGCATCTCACCTATCCAAAGTGTGTGGCAACCCTCTGTCAGTCATTCAGACTGAAGTGTAAAGGGGCAGTATCCATGTGCAAGACATCACAGTCTCATACAAAAAAGCCACGGCAGAGTGGTAGGGTTTTATTGAACTGTAGAGCTGTTCAGGGTAGGGGTACATGACTCATGTCTGTGTTGGAATGTTTTGACCTGACAGACTTGTAATATTGAAAGTTACATTTTTTTTTTGGTTTATATAATATAAAGTACTTTTTTCTTCCATCAACACATCTTCTGTGCCTCAAATGTTCTGCATTATAAAATTCATTTCAGTAGCTTTAAACAGTTAGTTAGGTTAGCAGTTGTGAGAGGAATTAAAAACAGCATAAGCCGAATCTCCATAAGCATAAGCCGACTCTGTATATATCGTACATGTTTTACCTGTGCCCAATTTGCATGAGCTGTCAGCACTTTTATTTCTGCCAACTGGGTAGAGCACGGTTGTGGGACTGCCACGGTCATTACTGTATTAAACATTTTGTAGTCTTCATTAAATTGGATTACCGCGTAGCCAGCTTTGTTTCCTTCATTGGTACGATAGCATGATCCGACTGTCCTATATTTGAAGAAGAATAAAAATAAAAAACTATCAATATCAAGAACAGAAAAAAAATCTATAACTATTTGAAGGACACCAATATTTAAAAGTCGAATATAAATATAGAAATATGAAATATAAATGTAGTGATGATAAATAATGTGTAAAGTGTCGGTGCAGTATGCACACAAAGATGTCCAGTGAGTGTGGTTGTTGTGTGCGCAGAGTAGTGCAAGGTGTACAGAGAGTGCAAATTGTTCATGTGTAGGGTAGGTCTACAAACTATCAAGTGCTGCGCTCTAGTAAGCTATAGGTCTTTTTCCCATGCCCTGTGCTTGCGCTGCTGAGGCAAACCCTTTCCTTTCCGACACATACAAATGGAAAGGCTTTCCATAATCTGGACACGCTAATGCTGGTGCAGACAACAAGGCAGCCATTATGTCAATGTCAATTTAGCACTGGACTTTGTTTGGTCCGCTGCCTTCACCATATCTCTAAGAGGTTGTGTTTTCATAGCAAAGTCACAAATCCAAGGTTTACTAAAACCGACTAAACCCAAGAAGGATAGCATTTGCTGAACGGTCTGAGGCCTAGGAGGCTCCTTCTTCTTCCACTGATCCCTCTGTTCTCATAATTCCTCTGGACAGGCTGACTGATCTGTAACTTTCTCAATAAATTTTTCTTTATCCTTTGTTTAGGCTCAGCGTGGTTATTTCATTAATACACTAATGTCAATGATTCTGCATGATTATTATAAAGGTTATAAGTGATTATTATAGATTTGCCTCTTATCAAAGCTGGCTATTTATATATAGAGACTGTGGAAGCAGGACAGGGGGAAGGAGATTGTGCCCCCATGGGAGGGAAAGAATAAGAAGGAGGAGCCAGCTTGCAGGGTCTAACCCTTTGCTCTCTCTCTCTCCCTCAGTCTGTTGTCAATCTTGATAGCCAGTGCAATTAACTCCTCGAGAGAGGAGGGCTCGTCCCTGGAGGCTAATTCGTCCTTCATAGGTTCAGAGAGTCCCTTCAGGAAGACCCCCATTAA
>JBCNYH010087849.1:0-10483 GCA_039654325.1 Tandanus tandanus | reverse complement strand
ACATGCTGCACAGATTTGTGCGTATGTATATTTTCTTGCAGTAATTTTTAAGAAAAAAAGTCTTGTTTGAATCTTGTTCATCAGCAAGAAATCTCAGCAAGAAATAAAAATAAATCAATAAACTGTGTCGACCTCTCACTAAGAAGACAAGGGAAAATAATTTTCCGTTGTGATCACAAAAGTGGAAATATAACTACCCACTGTAGCCAAAACAAAGTTTTGCTTGCAATCCCTCAGGAAAACAATGATGTGACAAAATATTGTATACTAGGTTTAAACCTCCACCTCTCTTGTTACATTACAACACACTGATTCATTCAGGTAAAGGCAAAGCAACAGTTTCGTGTGAGTAATTGCCTCATTTACAGAACAATGCTGGCTGTTCACACCTTAGTTAGGATATTAGCTCAAAACTAATCCAGCCACTTGGCTGCCCTTTGGGCATGGAAGGTAGAAAAGCCAAATGGCTGGGCTTTAGGACTTCTAGTGATAAGAGGTTCAGTTAATGAGTGAGTGAGAGTGTGGCTATGTCAAATACTAAAAGCTATAGAAATATTAGCAATAGCAGTAGCAGTATCCTTGCATGTCCACTCCTCGAGCATTACGTGTTCTTGGTCACATGTATTTTGTCATGGCACTTCACCGCAGATGTAAACAATGAGCAGATGCCTCTGCATGTCTGAAAGTATCTCTTGAGGAGTGTACACGCAAGGATATGTGGTTTGTCATGCATACATTTTGACTGTATTTTTCTTCAAAAATCATTATATTTACCCTAGTAATACAATGATTTGTGGTTTACTGTTTACTTACTTTTTGAAACCCCATAAAAACAAATAAACAAAATAAATAAATACATAAATAATACGTTTGCTTTCAATTACATAAAACAGATTATAACACCACAGTACTAATGTTTAAAATTTGGATGAGTACAGAAAACAATATTTGGTGGTAAGTGAGTGAGAGCCCCTCTCTCTCTCACTCCTGAATACAATTATCTAACCTAGTTGCAAGAGAGAAAAAAGATAGGAGGTTAGAAGGTTCATCCCTGGGTAACTAGTTCATTCTTAAGTTGTTCACTAAGCCTCTTTGTAAACACACCCTGTAACATCTCCTCATTCCAGTAAGCATCTGCAGCTATGATCCAAAATTCTACAGAGTACTCTGCTACAATGTGATTACCTTAAGACTCAGAAGATGACTCAGATCCAAAATTACCTTAAATCTTAATAAGAAATCTTCAAAGGTTATCAAACACAAAGGGACATGTGAATTAAGGGCCTAAACCCACTGTAATGCCCCATCATCAAGAAGCTGCAAAGCATAAAGAAAGTCTTGGACTGATTGCTAATTATCACCGTAGTAGGGTTCTGGATCGTGGGGTGGAAATCCCTTGTTTGGGAAGATGGGTTTGGTTGCCCAGTAACTGCAAGTAGAGTCAGGGGTTCTGTATGGATTAAATGTCAGGTTCAGGACAGTGGCATAGTGGTTAGGGTGCTGTGCTCATGATCAGGAGGTTGTGGGTTCGAATCCCTGTTAGATCCCCACCTTGCTAAGACCCCTGGGCAAGGACTTAACCACAAGTGTGCCTCTGTCCACCCAGCAGTATAAATGTACCAGTAAAAAACTACTGGGAAGGTAACCTGCGATGGACTAGCATCCCATCCAGGAGGAGTTGAACTCCTAGTCACTTCATGCTACGGAAACTGGGGATAAGCACCGGCCTGAAAAGCCACTAGGCTCGGGTGTAAAAGCCCAACAGACTTACCTTACAGGACAGTGAGCAAATGGGGATCCAGAGCACAACAGGTATGTTAGGGTGCTTTATTTACAGTAGAGTTAGATATAATAATATAACCAGCAGAGCTTCAGTGGAGGTCCAGTTAGTTCACAACCAGCAATTGCTCGGAGAGCACTCCTAGGAGGGACCACAGCAAATATAAGAGTATGGTGGAGACTGGAAATTATGAGTAGAAATTTTTGTACCTTTGGTGAAAACATTCTCCAGTAAACATACCAGAGAGGGGCAGTGAGGGAGTTCCAGAGAAGCAGTAGTAACTAATAGGGCACTGGCAAATTGACCCAAGTCCGTGATCCAAAATCCAAATCTTGAGACAGTCCAAGTTCAAAAAGCACAAATGCACTTACTGAAGCACAGGAAGAAATCCAAAAAAGAAAAAAAAAAGAATCCAACAATTAAAAAAAATCCAAACATGTCAGGCAGAGGAGAGACAGAGCAGGGAATCCAGGAACAAAACACTGGGAAGATGACTGGAATGCTGCAAATCATGAGAGGCAATATGAACTAGCAGAGAGAAGTACAACAGGAGAGTAATATATAGACAGGAAAACAGCTGTAACTACCCCAATTGCTGAAGCATGGACACTCTTAAAGGTGCAGTACAGAATTTTTAGAGCTCTGGGCAGAAGAATGTGACATCAACTGCCCCCCTTCAGGGGTCAGCCCCTGACGACCCACCAGGTTGGTCAGGATGCAACCGGTGGAAGTCCCTGATGAGGGAGGGGTCTAGGATATGCCAAGCCATTTCCCAAGAACATTCCTCAGGACCGTACCCTTCCCAGTCAACAAGGTACTACACCCCCCCTCCCACGATGCCAAGGAGCAGGAGACAGAGGACAGAAAAGGCAGGGGAACCACCAACGAGCCAGGCGAGAGGAGAAAGAAAGAATAAGTCCAAAAAAGGATATGGTTGTCTGGTGAAACTCATCTTTTTAGCTTTCACATAAAGCTGGTTGTGTGTAACTGAAGTAAAACCTGCCTGACGTGTTCCTTGTGTTCAAGGTAAACAAAGACAAATTTATCCACCATGTCACATAGGACGTAATTGACCAGAGCCTGGAAAACAGCAGGAGCATTGATGAGGCCAAATAGTACAACAAGATATTCATTATGTCCTTAGGGAGTGTTGAAGGCCATCTTCCATTCATCACCTTCATTAATTTTACCAGATAGTAGGTGTTATGGAGATCCAACTTGGTGAGCACTTTATTTAGTTTTGATTTTGCTTTTGTTATACTGTATTAATCCCAAAATGGAAATTATTGCCTCTTCATTTAACCCATCGAAAGTGAGCACACAACATGTAAACAGTGAGCACACACACTCAGAGCAGTGGGCTGCCACACATGCATACCCACAACTGCCCGCAGAGCAGTTCGGGATTAGGTGCCTTGCTCAAGGGCACTTCACCCATGAACGTGAAGGAAGGGAAGGTGCAGCTCACTCACCCACCACCACACATTTGTCCTGTTGGTTTGGGAATCGAACCAGCGACCTTTCGGTCCCAAAGCCGCTTCTCTAACCATTAGGCTATGGCTGCCCCAGGATCCTTAGCTTCCTGGATCAAAAGCAAAAGCAATGAGAGGCAGGGGATATTAATTTTTAACAGTAATCTCATTTAAATCTCTGTAGTGAATACATGGCCTGACAGAACCATCCTTCTTATTAACAAAAAAGAATCCAGCACCGGCAGATGTGTAGGGACAGATCAACCTGTAACAGTCAGAGTACAGCTGTAATGCTGAATTTAGCCACGGGGTGGCATCCCTTTCTTTTGTACTGAGTCGCACAGTAGTGGTGTGCTCCTCTTAATATGTTACACATATGGTTTATTTTATGTTACACATAATGAGCCCATGAAGAAGTTAATCCCTATGTCCTTTTGTTGTTTATATGTGAACAGTATCTGTAGTGCTGTGAGACCTGGCTTTATATGGTCAACAGTGTAACCTGCTAAATACCTATACAGTGTAGAAATCCCTCCACTTTTGTCTGTCGCCTGTCTCTGATGCTCTAGAGCTCTGATAATGGCTCCTATAGTTAGGCCTCATCACCTGCACCCACGTTACAACTGGTGCCTGAACATTCTTCTCTGGACCACGCCTTGGATCCCAAAAGAGGAGGAGTAGACTGGACTACTGTCTGCTTTTCTCTGGCGTTGGAGTACACATGAGTGTGTGTTCCCTTAGACGTTTGTGCCATGTTGGAAGCTACCTTCTGAGGGAGCAAACGTGACTGCAGCTTACTAGCTTCAGATCAGCGGCATCGGATACGTAGTCTTGACGTCGTCTCCCTGCTTACCGGAAATAACGGATCAGTTTCTAATAACTACACTCCACGCACAGTTTTCATTAAAGAGTACCATTTAAGCAAACTTTCATCTGTTGGATTTCGAGATTAAAATCCTCCACCTTTTCACTCCATGGATTACAGACTATTTCACTGTAAAGTGACTTGACTGCTTGGACTGATTTTAATTAATTAATTTATTTTTACCAATTACATTTTTTATTTAACTTTTTTTTAATTTAATTAAAAAAAATATAAAATAAAAATAAATAACATTTACTCATCTGTTGAAGTTTGAGTTACCTGTATTGTACTATTTGTTACCTTTTTGTAGTTGGACATTTCCGGTGAATATTTCAGCATAATGACAAAAAGCTAGGTAAATAACAACAACAACAACAACAACAACAACAATAATAACTTAATAATTAATTAAATTAATAATTAGTTGCTCTAAATACTTATTTTTGTACTGCTGTTATTGTAATCATATACAGTACTAAGTGTATATTAAAGGAAGTAAATTTACTTAACTGTTGTGTGAACAGGCATCTTGTTTTTGCTCCCATACAACACTAGAGCAGTATTTTTGTTTTAAAGTGTCAGTATACAATGGCTCTCCAATGATTAAAAGATCAGGTTCATGACCTACAAGCAGAGGTTGAAAGACTGTGAGAACGTCTGCAGGACTTTCTGGAGCTATAGCGCAGCATCCTCAAACGATGGGAGCAGTCTGATAAGAAACACTCTGATAGCCATGTAGCCAACAACCAAACCCAACCTTATGGCCACGTCGACCCCATTCACACCTGCAGTGACCAATACTGACCCCACACCCTACTCTGGTGCTGAGATGGGACACTCAGACTCCTTTGCAAGTACATTCACTCGAGCTCAGCAACACATCTAGAATGATCACTGCTGCATCGCGTCATGCCAAGCTTGTGCCCCCTGTGTTTGCCGGCGATAATAGAGTGCCCCCTAAAGACTGGTTGAACACTGTCAAGACCTACAAATTCTCACTGAACTTGTTTAACATATAGATGCTACATGAACTGCCACATTTCCTTGCTAAATAGCCTAGTAAATGTTTTAAAGCACTCAGTTCACTTGTCATCACATGGGCTCAGATCTCCAAGAGCGTGTCCTCAGAGGCATTCTTGACTGTGTCTAAGCACCAAATGAGCCCCTCCCAACATTCGTGGTTCACATGCTGCTTGAGTTTAACAAATTAAAGAGCCCATCACCTACCCAGGAGCAGATTAAGCTGATGTGCAAACATTCACTGGAAAAATACATAGTACTGCATGGCGCTCCTATCTACTCAGTGATGGACTTGTTGCTGCGGGCTCATGAACTCCATGCAGTCCTCAAACCGAGGGGCCACCAAACTCCTCCTGCATATTTGAGAAGAAACCAGACCAGTGAACCCCATTGTAACAAATGCTGTCACCCTGGGTTCATGTCTCGCATATGCCCAACCTGCAACCCTGCACCCCATATGCTGTCACCCCCTCAGTCACAGCCCACAACAGCCACCCCTTCCCCAACAATTTACAACAGTTCACAACAGACTTTAGACAGGGGTGAACTACATGTTGAAAATACATCTCCTGACCCATAACCCCCCCCTCAGGGGGGAGGACATATCGCCTAGGCAATATGCCCTCCGAATGCTAACTGAGCCTCGCCCACTTGCCACACGACCACAAGAGCTGCATGTCCTAAGCCATGTGGAGGACACAGGCTCTCAGACCTACTGGAACACACCATTGAGAAACAAAGTTAACTTTAATTCAGTACCTATAGAGGCAACCTTGGACACTGGTGCTTCACTTTCTGCAGTGCATGCTGACCTTGTCTGTGTCAATGCCTATCCAAACAGAACACATCAGTGGGTGGGCCCATTAGTGAGTCTGTCTAACAATGTCACCTGCACCCCCAACGGTGTGACTTGGCTCTCTATTGGCTTTATGGGGAAACGATTTTGCCAGCGTTTCGCTTTTATCCCTAAATTATCCTTCCGTTTCATCCTAGGAATGGATTTAATGATTAGACACTCTCTGACCATCCATGTGCCATCCAGAACTGTCTTCATGGATGATGTTCCTTGTCCCGTGGATGAGGATGTGGACGGCACAGTTGAACCATCCATTGCAGTGGAAACCATCATGCCATTAGACGCTTTACAACCCAGTCTCATGTCAAAAGTAGATAAGGCGAATCTGTAAGTGAGTCACAAAGCAGCCATGCTCAGTCTCCTAACCCAGTTTGACGACATGTTTGATGGTCTCCTCGGACACACTTAAGTGACTGAACACACAATAGACACAGGAGATGCAAAGCCTGTAAACCACCCTCCCTACCGCACTTCTTCAACTAAAAAGCACATCATAGAGGAGCAGGTTAAGCAAATGCTGCAAGATGGCATCATTGAGCCTTCCACTGGCCCATGGGCTGCCCCAGATGTTATTGTCAACAAGTCTGGCTCTGACCCAAGGTTCTGCGTGGACTTCAGGGGTATTAGCCAGGTCACACAAGAAAACTCATCTGCATTACACTTGTCGATGATTCATTGACTTTCTGTCAAGGGGGGAGGTTCATTACAACACTGAACTCAGCCCGAAGATATTGGCAGGTGGCAGTTGCAGAGGAGTCACGACCAAAGACAGCCTTCATTTCACATTGTGGTCTTTTCCAGTTTTGTGTACTCCCCTTTGGTCTCTGTATCACACCAGTGACATTTCAGAGACTAATGAACAATGTTCTGGCTGGTCTCATCTACAAAATGTGTGCAGTATATTTAGAAGACATTGTTGTTGCTTCCCCCACATTCGAACAGCACCTAACCAACCTGGAAGAGGTCCTCAACAGACTCAAGGCTGCCGGCTTGTCTTTGAAACTTAAGAAATGTCAGTTCTGTCTGAATGAGCTCACATTCCTTGTCTACCACGTCACACCTTCTGGCATAAAACCTAATGGGGACAAAATAAAAGCCAAATATAGCATGTCATGAAAGCCAAATATAGCACTTCATGTGGAGCCTCTCCATATGCTCACATGGAAGGATGCAGTTTTCTGCTGGGATGACAAATGTCAAGAATCCATGGACATTTTGAAAGATTGTGTCACATCTGTACCAGTTTTGAGGTCTCCGGTGTCTTGTGTCTCGCCCTAACTCCTCTGGCTGACTAGCCTGCTGGTCGCTGTGACTACAAGATTTTGACTTTTTGATAGTGCACAAGCCTGGCATTTACAGTAATGTGCCAGATGCCCTATCTCGAAACCCCCTGCCCCTGAACAATGACATGCCCACAGATCATTACCAGAATATGCTGTTATTGGCAGTTTAGACTTATGCATTTTGCCCCCGGTGCTTTTGACTGCTCACATTTGAAACAGCTGCAGTTGAATGACCCAGACACAGGCCATTTTCTTAGGAATCTCAAAGCAAACCCAAATACTGACCCAGACAAAAGCAACACTCCCCAGTTTGTCATTCATGATGGGTTGCTTTACTACTCTGACCCCAAAGCCAAATGTGGTTTGCATCCCCTGAAAGAATTGAAGCTCTATGTCCCTACATCAATCCGTGGCACCCTGCTCACCTATTAAAGGTGTGGATGAAGCTTTCTTCAGAAACTTTCTTCAGTTATACAGCTCTAAGACTGAGGCCATCCTGGTCTGAACTTCCACCATCACCAGTATCACTTTCTCCAATCGTGACATTCCACTGTCTCCATTCATCACCAACCTTTGTGTATAAATCGGACCCCGCCGCACCTATGATGCCCACATCCAACAACTGTGTAAAAACTCTTTTAATCACCTTAAAAACATTGCAAAACTCCCTCCATCACTCACCGTGGCAGATGCAAAAAAGCTGGTCCACACCTTTGTCTCCTCCAGGCTGGGCTACTGCAATACACTCCTCATCAGGATCCCTAGCAAAAGTGTTCAAAAGCTTCAATACATCCAGAAGAGCGCTGCTAGGATCCTGATGAGGGTGTGAAAATTCAACCACGTACTCCCATTCTCAAGACACTTCACTGGCTCCCTGTCTCACTCCGCGCTGAATACAAGGCCTCACGCCTCACCCACCAATGTATACATGGTACTGCCCCCACCTACCTCAAGGATCTCTTCACTACCCAGACATCCTCACGCTCCCTTCGTCCCACCACCACCTACAGCTTTAAAACCCCAAGGACTAAACTTCACACAATGGGGGTTCGGGCTTTCTGTTCAGCTGCTCCATACCTATGGAAAGCCCTCCCAGACCACCTGGAGGCACCGCAGACCATGGACACTTTTAAACATGCCCTGAAATCCCATTTTTTTTTAAATGGCCTATTTTTGTTGATTTTATGTGCTGTGCTGTTTTTATGTGTGAGTTTACTCTGTAGCACTTTTGAGCACTTTGCAATTAATGAAAAGTGTGTTAGAAATAAAATGTATTATTATTATTATTATTATTATTATCATCATCATCATGACCAGCTAGGTTATTCAAAAACACTGGCACGGCTGAGGTTCCAGACCTTTTTGGCCTTAAATGAGAGGAGACATCAAAAGCTATGTCACTTCCTGCTTAGTGTGTCAACTCACCAAGCCGAGTATGCAGGAGTGGATTTTATTGGCCCACTGCCCCTAACTGCATCTGGGAACATCTACTTGGTCTTTGTTGTCTATTTAGCTAAGTGGATTGAAGTGTGCGCAGTCAGGAAGGTGATGGCCCAGGTGGCAGCTGGAAAGTTTGTCAGTGAGATATTTGCCAGACATGGTGCCCTGTCCTACCTTATCTCTGACAGAGGTTCACCCTTTGTCAGTGAGTTGTTTCCACCCTGGAGTCCGTGCACAGGCTCACCACTGCTTACCACCCTCAAACAAATGCAACAGAGTGTGTGAAGCAGACATTCAAAACAGCCATGTGTGCCTACTTTGGGGACAAGCACACGTCATGGGATAATAACTGTTTCAAATCTGCTTTGCACTGCATACAGTCCCCCATGAGAGTACAGGTCTTAGCCCTTCCATGATGCTGTATGGTCAGGAGCTGGACACCTCCCTCAACCTCATAACAACACATTCCTCCAGTGTTGACATGGATGAACCTAATGTGGCATACCCAGAGACTCTCAGAGCCTCCCTGCAGTAAGCTTGACCGCAGTCATGACAGACAAAAACACTACTATGACTTGTGACGTTGTCCGGCCTAGTATATTTTTGCATTCTTTATGTTCATATGGTGCATTGTGCCTTAGTAGTACAGGTTTTACCACAGTTTACATTTTCTCATAAAGTTGGTTGAGACCTTTGTCTCCTCATTTTTGTTTTATGGTTCAGGCTTCTATATTAACAGCTAATGAAAAGTTTAAAAAAAAAATTAAAAAACGAAAGAGAGAAGGAGGAGAAGTGACGTCAGTTCCTGTTCCTGTTTTTTGAATCACGTGCCGGCAACTGCTTGTCGGCGTTCTTAACCTAGCTTCTTCCCTCCGATTTTAGGGATTTAATTTTGTTGTTTAACTTCTCTTTTTTTCCTCTTGAAGCAGTTTTAGTTATTTTATTTATTCTTTCTTCGAACACCAACTCTTCTCCACTTCAAAGCAGCCCGCAGAGGGAATCAACAGCGTCCTGCTAATATCCTGCTAGTATCCACAAGTCTCCAGCTAAGGTTTGTTTTTAGCATCATGGCTACCATCCAGCTTGTTCAGTGTATTGAGTGAAGGATGTTTAGTAATTCTCCGTCCGTCATTAGTGAAAACTTTATCTGTGATAGGTGTACAGATAGGCGGAGATAGAAACCCCCCTCCTCCGACATCAGAGCTCTGGCAGTGGGGCGAATGGGTGACGACTCGGTGGCATACTTCCAAAGCCAAAGCTAACACTGAGGCTCGCCCAAGGGAGCACCACTCGTCTGCACTTCATGTGTTTAATAGGTTTGTTCTCCTAAGTGAGACACCCGCTGAGAAACCTGAAATATTACCTTAATATTTAAGGTAAATACCTTATAAATAAAACCTTATAGGAAGTTCTATTTTTAGACACGTGAAATTATCTATTCCTTTAGGGGCACCAGCAGCACTAGTTAGGTGCATCCTGGGAGAAAGATCGCCGGACATAGCAGGTTATTGTAGGTTCTTAGGCGAGAGCAGGTTCTCTATGATAGTCATAGAGGCTGGAGTTAATGATATACACCTTCGTCAGTCAGAGGTTAATAAGAGTAACTTTATACAGGTGTGGAAATTAGTGAAGGCAATGTCCGATGCTGTAATATGCTCTGGCCCCATCCCAATACGGCGTGGTGATGTATCTTACAGCAGGCTATGGTCGCTGAACTGCTGGATGTCCAAGTGGTGTTCCGAAAACGAAGTGGGCTTTATAGATAAT
>JBCNYH010087740.1:0-10487 GCA_039654325.1 Tandanus tandanus | reverse complement strand
TGGACCTCACTGCTTAGGCTGCTGCCCCCGCGACCCGACCCCAGAAGAAGCGGAAGAAAATGAATGAATGAATGAATTAATTAATATGAAGAGAAATAACTCACTACATTTATATTTTATATTTTATATTTATATTCGACCTTTAACTATTGGTAAAGTCCTTCAAATAGTTATTGTTATTGTAATTTTTCTTTTTTTTCTTCTTGATATTGATACATTTTTTTATTCTTCTTCAAATATAGGACAGTCGTAACAAGCATTTCACTACATATTGTACTGTGTATTATTTTGTATGTGAAAAATAAATTTGAATTTAATCTCTGGGTTTAATATTTGTGTACTTCACTTTTTCTTTCAGAAAAGTGCATGCGAATTAATAAATAAATAATCACTACATCCTAGTAAAGTTTGTGCTAGTCCAGTACATAGATTATAATAATTTGATAAATGCAAGTCAACACAGACAACTGCTAAAACTTAATTAAAATGCAGCACTCCTATAAAATACTTATAAACTCAACCAGGTGCAACTAATTACTAATAAAAACAGCCATTCCTATAGCATTATAGTACATGGAAGTTAAACTAAAAACAAACAAACAACTATGGGTGGCAGGGTAGTGTCAAAAGTCTCAGGGATAAATCTGCAGAGAGGCACAAATAGAAGAAAAGAAGATGGATACATACATACATACATACATACATACATACATACATACATACATACATACATACATAAATAAATTAAAAAAAAAAAAAAAAAAAGGCTTTACCAGATCCTAGGAGCCCAGTAAAGTCCATGATCAAGAAGTGGAAAGTGGTTGGTATTACTAAGATCCGTCTCAGATCAAACTGAATTGCAGATCGAGGAAGAAATTGGACAAAGAGGCTACCAAGAAGCTTATGGCAACTATTTATAGCAGTTACAAGAATTTTTGTCAAAGAGTGGTACATTGTGGCATGTAGCAGCAATATCACAAATGCTCCGCAATTATCAATGGCTTGTATAAGAGTTTTGCAAAAAAATTAAAATAAATTAAATAAAATAAAAAAATAAATAAAATAAAACAAGTCTGCAGTAAAGGCCACATCAAGTCTTTTTGAAGATTCTGAGGCCAAAAGAAAAAAGAAATTATGGTCAGATGAGACCGAAATGGAAATTATCCACACAACACGTTACCTACAGTAAAACATGGAGGACTGTTATAGGGCTGTTTCTTTGCAGCAGGGACTGGGGCCAACAAATGATTGAGGGTGATCCTTTAACCATCTTAATGATTCAAGTTTTATTATTATTATTATTATTATTATTATTATTATTATTATTATTATTGCATTTTTGACTTGGCTGTTATATTGAGTTAATACAGTTAACAAAATGGAAATAGATTCTTTTCTTTATCCACTTTAGCTATTAGGCATAGTGGCCAATGGCAAAGCCTCTGCAGGCAGTGTTATGATCTGGTTGCTTCAGTTCGTCTGGTCGAAACTCAGCATCATTATGTGTCAATAAAATGAAGTCAGGTGATGACCGGAATGTACTAAAAAGCATGCTGTCACTGGACTCTCGAGCATTGGGAAAATGTCCCCTGGAGTATTGAATCACACTTCACTAACCGGCTAAGGAATCTGGGTTTGGTGGATGCCAGAAAAAAGCTATGTTCAACAGCTTGAGTACAGCGCCATCATCAGGCTGAGGCATGTCTCTTTAGTTCGCTGAGAAGCATCAGGCAGGTTTCCATGTGGAAAAAAAAGTATTTTTGTATCTTGTGGTTTGTGCTACCCATTCAACATTACTGAATATTGGTTAACGGAAATATTTAAAATGTGTCAGTATGATTTGTTGATTTTAAGAGCTATTATTCATAAAGAAAGACAAATAATTGCAATTTGTGACATGAAGGTGTTCATGTGTATTTTAATTTTTTTTACTAAAAGAAATCAACAAGGGCACAATTCAATAAGGTCCCAATTCAATGAGGTCACAAGGACGACTGGACATCTGTAGCACACAGCAGTTTCTACACAAAGAGAAAGAGCATTATTTCGTCTTCTGAAATTGAGGTCAAATAATTCAGTAATATATATGGATATTTAACTTTTACTTGTAAGTAAAAAGTAATCACAGCACTGGTAGAGTTCATTGACTCTTTCTCTATCAGTTTTGCTCATATCTGTGGCTTGGCCACAGTCAGGGATGGGGTCATGGTGGGCAGGCCATTCTTAGTGAAAGCAGTACTAAAACAACAGATGACACAGTAAATATTTTCTATTTCACCAAAATATCTACATATTATACAGTGTAGAAATATTTTATGTGAAGTGTGTACTGAATAAAATCAGCAATAAATCACAGTAAGATTCAAAAGTTAAAATGTACAAATGAGGTAGGAAGTTGTCTTAACAAGTAAGTTGTCATTGTCTTACTTGTAGCACTGCCTCATAGAGAGTTCCCAAATTCAGAGTTTCCTTTTCGCTGAAGTAGGATTTGACACCTGTGGAAATAAACAGAGTAAGAAAGTGATAGAATCATTTCCCACAAAATGGATCCCCAAAAATGTCTTTGGAAACCGGAGTACGAGGAGAACCCCCACCCAAGCATGGGGAAAACATGCATACTCCACACGGACACGCTCAAGCCAAATCACACTTTGTTCATGATGAAAGCCCAGAGCACGAAGAAGCTCATGTTGGACGACTTGGTTGTAAATACAAAAAGATTGGTTCAGAGACAACTTTTGCTCTTTGCTGATATAACCAAGAGCAGACCCACATCTGTAAAAATAAATAAATAATAAAATAAATAATTAATTAAATAGATAAAAAACATACATAAGTGATGTTAACTTGTGAATATTTCATATTCATTATTTATAGTCATTCACATGTTAGGTTTCTGTATGTCCTAATTCTACATTTAAAAAATAATTAGTTTAAACTCGGTCAAAAATTTGTGCTTGAAAAAATAGTGAGGCATTTGATTAGCTCTTGTCCCTGTATTTTATAAGTAATACAACATTCATAATTTTTTAAAATAATTTTATAGTTTTGTAAATGTTTTCTTAAATTCATATAAAAGGAAACTAGTTTTCAGCCCAACAGTAATTATAAGTTTAATGCATACCCACTTCCAGATGAAATGTTGATGTAATCACTCTCATTTGTGCGTGGTATGAAATGGACATAGGAGACTTTTTTGAAAGATTCCAGACCTGTCAAGAGAAAACTTATATCTTGCTTAATTTAGCATTAAGACTTATACTCAGCTTTAAGTTAGCAATATTTTGCCTAAAAGTAATGTTTATTCATGGAAATGTTTAGATATAGTTTAAGTAACCAGCTCTGGTGAAATACAAAGCTTTAAATAATTACATATAACCCTTATAATAATCATGAAGAAACATTGCTGTCAGTGTACTAATGAAATAACCACACTGAGACTAAAAAGGTGACAGAGAGAAAATTAATTGAAGAAATGAAATTACAGATCAGTTAGCTTGTCAAGGAGGATCAGTGGAAGAAGAAGGAAGCTCAGGTTCCACAGAGGAGGTAGGAGAGTAATCAGTAGGAAAATCATAAAAGTCAACAGAGGAATCTGAGCAATGATCCATTGGGGAATTAGGAGGAGAAGGGTCTGGAGAAGAATATTCAAGAGAACATAGGGGAATGAAAGAAGAATCTCTGGAAAAACTAGATGGAGAGTTACTAGATGGACAGTGTTGACAATGCCAAAAGTGGACCTGGGTAGATTGGTCTCGGGTTTCAGGTTGAGATTGAGTAGACTGATCATGGGTGACAGCAGGAGGCTGGGAAGTGTGAAACTTGTACCTGGACTGAAATCCAGAAGGTGTAGGTTGGAACCAGGTGGCAGAAAGAAAACCCAAGTAGGGTGGATTGCGCAGGCAACAGCAGAGCAAACTGCTTCTTCTCCTCCTAAAAAGGGCACGACAAGTTGACTGAGCTGTGGATGAGAAAAACAAGAAAAGGCAATGGGATGCTTGGCCATATAAGACCTTAACCAAAGCTTAACAGTTAGCCAAGAAAGAAGGCATTGGATTACTTGAAGGCTTAAAAACCCAAATATGGATAGAAGGAATGGTACACTGTGCTAAAGGGGCTCAGTGACCTATCCTGACATAAACAGAAGCAGAACAGAGTGACCAGAACACAGTGATGTAGTACGCTAAAGAGCAATGGAATGCAAAGTGTGAAGCGAAGCTTGAGCAATGGTGAAACTAGGAAAAGCAGAACTGCAATAAAGACAAAGCTTACTCATGTTAAAAATAAAAATGCTTAGGGAAAGGATAGAATGACAAAAAAATTATAAGGAGATTGAGGTACTTGCACATGGTTGAAATGTTGAAAAAAAACCCAGCATGCAGATCAGAATAATCCGTGTGAACAGCTTGAAGGAATAAGATCAAATGAAGTTACACAGAAGTTGGTGCTTATTAGAAGGCACCAATTTTTTTTTACAAACTCCCAAAGAGACCTGAAAGTAAGGGGAATTAGGATGAACAAAAATGATGTCATCAGGGGAGGATGACATCGAATCCGTGGCAATATTGGGACAAATGTGAAAATAATGGGAAATTAGAAAAATATGTAAATCAAGGCGGGAAGGGTTAAAATGGCTTCAAACCATGAACATAATGAGAAACTGACTCAGCATATGTAAGTTAAAATGAAGGAGATGCCAAGGGAAACAGAACGTATATAAGTGGGGGAATTCAGAGGGAAACTTCAGACCAGCTGCTTTCTCAGACTTGTATGTGATTGACTGCAACTCTGATTAAAAAAGAATCTTGCTTCTCCTCATCTGCTGCATTAAGATCTTTTATTTTGACTAAGTATTTTGAGTGATTGCTGAGTTATTGGGTATGAACTAAGGGATAACCAGAGAAAAGAGAGGGACCTTATTTCCACCCGGCATATGTCCGCAGTTCTGACATATTAATGGTGGCTCGTACGGGGAGTGTGTAAGGAGGCTGACGTGAGTCCAAAATCCTGAAATGGGACTGTGGTTACTACGGGCTACAGACCGCTGGCATCTAATTGAAAAGGTATGCAGACACCTGCTATCAAGTCTGTTTTAGATTTCTGTAGCTTGTAGACTGCAGCCTTTGGGAGGGTATAGGCAGTTGGCTTCATGCCAAGAACTAAAGGGTGGAAAGTATCAAAATTGACAAAAAAGCAGATGAGAATGGGCAGAGAAGTACTTTAAAGATTGATAAAGTGAATAAGTAAGAACAAGGAAAATTCCTGCAGGTGAAGCAGGTGATAGAAGATAAAATTCCTGCAAGGCAGGTGGTAATATTTGTCCCTAAATATTGTGTGGTAGGGATGTTCGGAGAGTCAATGCTGAAAACAGGTTAGTTTTCAGAGAAGGCAGGGTTGGACATGAGAAAAAATGTGATAGAAGTGTTATGAGTATTCTTTTGATGTGATTTTGTGAATCTGTCATGTTGTGTGGTTACTAAAAGTACACTATAAATGAAGAAAAAGGCTGCCGGCAGCGGAGAGAGTGTTGTATAGTTGGGAATAATGTTAGGAAGAATGAACGCAGAAAGTTAAGTGCATGAGGTGGATACTGGGATAAGACCACAGACTGTTCTGATAAATAGGACAGAGGATGTGAGGGTAGAGAAGGGTAGAACCAAACAACTGCCCCAATGGGCAGAGAATCAAGAACTTACAGAGGAAGAAAGGGGGGACGCATTAGCGCACGTACCAGATCAACTATGGACCAAACATCCAACAGATGTAGGTCTGGTAAAGTCAGCAGGGTTAGTTAAAATACAGCTAAAGCCGGGAGCATGCTTGCCATGTCAAAAAGAGTATCCTTAGTCAAAAGATGCAATAACAGGAATAAAACTGACAATTGAGGGACTAGTGGAAGCAGGAGTCTTAATTCCAACAGAAAGCCAGTGCAACACCACCATCTTTCTGGTCAGAAAACCAAATTCAGACAAATGGAGACTGGTCCTCAATTTACCACTAGTAAACAAAGTAATGATAGCAGACAGACCAGTAGTCCCTTATCCTCACAACCTACTGTGTAATATTCCAGAAGGAACAAAGTGGTACACAGTGATTGACCTATGTTCTGCGTTTTTTAGTGTTCCATTGCATCCAGATTCACAATTTTTGTTTGCCTTCACCTATGGGGGACAAAAATATACATATACAAGGCTACCTCAGGGTAGCCTTGTATAGGTATTGTGAAAGTCCGTCAATTTTCAATTAAGTTTTAGCGTGAGACTTGGCTAATCTGGACGTTACTTCAACTTTGCTTCAATATGTAGATGACCTATTGATTTGAAGCCAAAACAATGTGTATGGGACAGTCCTAAAAATTCTGGCGTAAAATGGTCACAAAGTAGCTAAGGAAAAATTGCAATTCTGCCGACCAAAGGTAGAATACTTAGGTAGAATGCTCAAAGGCACTACACGAAAAATCTCTCCAGAACATGTAGAAACAATCCAAAAGGCTCCTAGACCTCAGACCATTCAGCAAATGCAATCCTTCTTGGGTTTAGCAGGGATTAGTAGACCTTGGATTTGTGACTTCGCTATGAAAACACAACCTCTTAGGGATAGGGTGAAGGCAGCTGACCAAACAGAATCCAGTGTTAAATTGATATGGACGGAGGACACAAAGGCAGCATTTGATATGCTAAAGGCTGCCTTGTCATCTGCACCAGCACTAGCATGTCCAGACTATGAAAGGCCTTTCCACTTGTATTGGAAAGGAAAGGGTTTGCTTCAGCAGTGCTAGCACAGGAACAGAAGGGCATGGGGAAAAAGACCTATAGCTTACTCTAGCACAGCACTTAATAGCATGGAGAAGGGCATGCCACCATACTATAAAGGATTGGCAGCAGCGGCATTTGCTTTTCAGAAAGCATCATCGATCACAATGGGGTATCCAGTGACCCTGTACACTTCCCATGCATTACGTGTACTGCTGACCAGCCAAAATGTCAAAATAATTAATGCTCGAAGAACAGTAAATCCTGCAGATAGGTTGGTGCTCCCGGAAGAAGGAGCCCCACACGAATGCACTAAAGAGGTTGAAAAATACCTAAAAGCTAGAGAAGATTTGCAAGCAGAAGCACTGCCTAATGCTCAGTGTGTCTTCTTTGTGGATGAATCATGCTATCGTACCAATGAGGGAACCAAGCTGGCTATGCAGTAATCCAGTTTGATGACAATTCCAAAATGTATAATACAGTAATGATTGTGGCAGTGCCACAACCATGCTCTGCCCAACTGTCAGAAATAAAAGCACTGACAGCTGCATGCAAATTGGGCACAGGTAAAACATGCATGATATATACAGATTCTGCTTATGCTTGTGGAGTATGTTATGTGTTTGGACCAATCTGGGCACAAAGAGGTTTCCAGAGAGCTGATGGATCAAATATTGTACACGGGCCAGCAATCTCAGAGTTATTGGGAGCAATGATGCTCCTAAGGATTTTGGCAATTGGGAAATGCAAAGCCCACAGGTCAGATGGAGAATGGGTCATTAGAGAAAATGCAGCAGCTGATGAGGCAAAAAAGGCTGCAGCTAGAGAAGAGACATGTGTGATGTGTATGATGCAAGCGGGAGAACAAGGCGAAAACGAGCAGCTACAGGTAACAATAGACAATGTCAGAGAGTTCCAAGAGTCAGCCTCAGCGAAAGAAAGGGACTTTTGGAAGAAACGAGGTGCAGTTTTAGACCCCCAGTCTGGAGTATGGAGAAGTTGTGATGGAGTGTTGGTAGCCCCACTAGGGTTCCTTCCAATGCTCATCAAGGAAGCACATGGAATAGATCATTGTGATCGCAGGAAAATCATTGAGACAAAAAGATTGGTGGTCCCCATACTTAGCCAGTATGGTAGATAAATTCCTGAGAACATGCGAACTCTGTGCAACACGCAATGTTAGGAAACATTTCACAGCACCCAGTAGCCATATACCACAACTAAATGGGCCATTCAGGCATCTTGTAATTGATTTCGTGGATATGACAGAAAGAAAAGAGTGAAAAAGGTACATTCTAGTAGTGATAGACTGGTTTATCCGATGGATAGAGGCACAGGCCACAGCCAGGAATAATGCTAAGACAGTAGCAAAATGTCTGTGCAGAGAAGTGATCCCTTGGTTTGGTATCCCAGATCAGCTGAGTTCAGAAAACAGTAGCCACTTTGTGAATGAGGTAATAAAAAGTATAACACAGGTCTTATGTATAAAACACCATTTGGGTTGTGTGTACCACCCACAGTCTCAAGGGATGGTCAAAAGGGCTAACGGAGTACTAAAGGAAAAGATTTGCACAACCACCAGATTAAATTGGGTACAGGTGTTGCCACTACCACTCATAAAAATGCATTGTCAGACCTACAGAAACACACATTTGACACCTCATGAGATGAGGGAGGCCAATGCCAGTAGCATTTACTCGGGGACCCTACAAGGGCCGCATTGGAACAATTAGAGGGCGAAATGTCAAGCTATGTGAAACACTTAACCCAAATACATAGACCTCTGTATCCACAGGTCCGTGCAGCCACACATGGTTCAAGGGTAGAACAGGAGGAACTTTGCCAGGTGGAGCCTGGAGACCATGTGTATATCACACTGTTCAAAAGGACGCATTGGAGCCAACCATGGAGAGAAGGACCATTTAAAGTGGTGTTGGCAACACCAACAGCAGTCAAGGTAGAGGGTAGAGAGCATTGATATCATTTCAATAATTTTTGCAGGGCTGCTGGAAAAGGACCAAAGTGGAAAGAGTCACGTTCAAGGCTGGTACAACTTGCCATTCGGATGAAGACCCCAACCCGGAAGACGTAGATCATCCAGACGTACCAGCATTCAATACGCGAAGAAAGGAAAATAAACCTCAGAGAAAAACAGGTAGCAGAAACTGAAGATCCACTTACTCCCGATATCGAACCAATAGTGCATCAGGTCTCTTGGGACTACCGGACGAACCCCAGCCGTGTCCGTCAGGGCACAAGCCCAAACCAGGTCCATGAAGGTATGAGCTGTTTAGTACAATCAACGTAGCTGACTTTGCGACTCTAGACATTATAGACCTGGCTCGGGGTTTAAAGGGAAATATTTAATTAATTCTGTTTATTGATTGTATATTTCTTGTTATTGTCTACCTCCTGTATTTTATATGCATTAATCTTCTTGTGACCCTTATTTGACTCTGTTCCCCACATGTACACTCTTCCCTGATATGGTAATACCTCTTTGATGTTGTTCTCTGTGGAAGAGAACCCCCCCTGACACTACTTGCTTCTATAAATACTGCTGTTGTTTGACTGTTTCTTCAGAGAGCTTGAATAAACAAATCCTGTACATATTTCCGTATATCATTCGTTTATTAAAGTTTCTTTCCCAAGTTTGGCACGACACGGAACGAGACGGATCAGAGAGAGAGAGCGAGTGGATGATAAGTTTTCTTACAGTTTTGGGGGCTTGTCCGGGATCTCATTGATCAGGTAAGCACTGCTGGTTTAATATTTCAATTATACTAATGAAGTGAAAAGCAGTCTTCCTGGTTGATGAGATCAACGGACTTTACTGAAGAAACTTATAGGTATTCATCCGGTTAAATCCCAGGTGATGAGGATTTAGGATAACTAGATCTGCTTGGGTTCCATCCGGTTAAATCCCGGGTGATGAGGATTTATAAAGAAATAGATCCGCATGGTATCCATCCGGTTAAATCCTGGGTGATGAGGATTTATGGTAGATAAATCCGTTGAGCTGTGGGACAGCCTGAATAAGAGGGAAAAGGTCCCTCATAGCGCGTGCTTAGGTTTCCTGCTCTGACTCTCTCGTCCTCTCCGGCCCATTCCTGCCGTCAGTTAATGTTTGTTAGTTTTGTGTTTATTGTTGTGTTTATTGTTGTGGTACCTATTGCAGTGAATTATGGGTAATTCCTCTAATAAATATCCTAAACCAGATCCGGAGGAAGCTCCTCGGGACTGGATAAATATAATGGGATTAACAACTCAAAGAAAGAATTAAAATCCATTCCTAAGGTGTCCTCTGAGACCAAACCAAAAATTGCCATTGTCTGCATGCGTGCCTCCACCGCCACCCTATAACAGGGGCGGACCCTCCGGACCCTCCGTACCTTCCGGAAATGAACCAACAAAGGGGCTTTATACTCTTTTATTTGACATACAAACGGGAGATATATGTATTAAGGGAGCAGCGTCCAACGCATGCTCGCCCCCAGGGAGTGAAACCACCACGCGAGTGGTGAAAACTCTGGTCAAAGGGCGTTCCTAAAAAAAGGAAAAGATCTGTTTACAAACTGCCCCCGGAAAAGTGATTCCGAGGACACCGACGAGGCGGACGGCCCAGATGATGTGGGACCAGATGCAGGCTCGCGACCCAATCCCCCATCCCAAAATAATGCTTTTGTGTGGGCAATGAGTGCCAAAGGGCCTAAAATTGATCCGCCCTCAGTGAGT
>JBCNYH010087631.1:0-10489 GCA_039654325.1 Tandanus tandanus | reverse complement strand
GTGAGCACGAGAAAGTATCGCGTTCGCACCAGAAATTATCTCGTGAGCACGAGAAAGTATCGCATTCGCACCAGAAATTATCTTGTGAGCACGAGAAAGTATCGCGTTCGCACCAGAAATTATCTCGTGAGCACGAGAAAGTATCGCATTCGCACCAGAAATTATCTTGTGAGCACGAGAAAGTATCGCATTCGCACCAGAAAGTATCTTGAGAGCACCAGAAAGTATCGCGTTCGCACCAGAAAGTATCTTCTGAGCACCAGAAAGTATCGCGTGAGCACGAGAAACCTTAGGTTACTGGTTCGAACGCGATACTTTCTCGAGCTCACGAGATAATTTCTGGTGCAAACGCGATACTTTCTGGTGCTCAGAAGATACTTTATGGTGCGAACGCGATACTTTCTGGTGCTCTCAAGATACTTTCTGGTGCGAATGCGATACTTTCTCGTGCTCACTGGAAACATTTCATTGTATTTCCCCCCCCATGTCCCTTTAGGGGATTTAACAGTTCAACTACAATTTCATACACCTTCACCAATCATAATTAATTTAATACAAATCATCATTATACCCCGTCTTCCTCCACTATATTGTGAAAAAATGAAAAGAAAAAATTATTTCCTGCTCTAAGGGAGCACTGATAGTGATCAATAACCCGTATGCAAATCAGACTATGACGTCACCAGCTTCCAGCTTTTCCTGCTCGTTTAGATACTTTTAAATTATCTGGCAACCCTGTAAACAGGTATATTTACCAGGAAGTCATTGCTGAGTGTTTGGAGTTTTAAACAGAGTATTAAAGAGTGTAGCCGAGGTTAATATGTTGTAAAATGTTGTCTAATGGATAAACTGTAGGGAATCCGGGGTCACCTGAGGGTCACTTCCTGTCATACCTTATACAGGTGTACAGGTAGGTAGGTAGTCTGTCCCTCACCCTGCAGTGCGTGTGTGTGTGGGAGTGTTTGCAGAGTTTTAACACTCCACACACTCTTAAATTCTACCTTCAGTGGTAGTGTTGTGTATAGGAGGCATGAATAAACCTCATTCCCCCCCTCAGGCTTTTCACTGGTGGGAAGAAGCGACGGGTTACTTTTATTCTGAGGTAGAAAATGTTAGCATCTCGACAGCTGTCGGCTTCACGTCTGCGTTCTTTCTGCTCATTTCCTACCTAATGTAAGTCACAGTGTCTTAAAGACTGAATAAAGGTGATTAAACATGTCCTGTGTATGTGTTATCTCAGTTCTGGACCTTCCCTTTCCAGGCTGTCATGCAGCAGGAGGAAGCTGAGAGATGCGGCCTGTGTGGAGGTGTACTGTCTGATTGGAGACCTGTGTCACCTTACTGGAGCTTTTCTTTCCAATCAGACACTTTTTCAGGTGAAGCCAAACAACACGTTGAATTTTATAACAAGTGGCTTCCCTTCTTAACATTCTTTCACTCTCTTCAGTCTCTGCCCCCTGACTGATGGACAACCTCCCTCCCTCTATCCCTCCCTCTATCCCTTAATTTTTTTATTTTATTTTTATTTATTTATTTATTTTTTTGGTTTTACTTTTATTTGTACTGAGTAGCTTAAACATTTGTTCATTCACGTAATTCTTATATACAAGTATCCTTATTTATTTATTTATTATTTTAATTTTTTATCTTTTTTTTTTTTTTTTCTTTTGCCCGATTACGTTCTTGTGGGCCACAAAAGTAAGAAAATACCCCAGGAGGTTGACTGTATGCCTTGCTCTACTTTCGTTAGAATGCACAGTGTTTCTGTTGCATCAGTATGTTTATATTTGTGGATTGTGATGTGGATGTGATGTGATGCTCAGTGTAAATATGACATTGGTTCCTGTTCTAATGTGCCTTCGCTCCTAATAAAAATATTAACAACAAAAAAAAAAGAAACCAAACAACACAAGTTTATTAACCTGTCTGAATTTTCCTCAGGTTTAATTTCTCTTCACTGACCTCTCTGGATTTCTCTTTTCCAGCGTATTATGGCTTCGTTAATGGCAGCCTTGGATGCTGTGCATTTCGTTTCAGTCACTTTGCCTCTTTGCTGGTGGTCCCGTTCCACCACGGGTAAGATGGATTTGTTGTCTTTGTATAATGTTCCTTTGGTAAAAAAGTAATGGAAAAATGATTATGTGCTACTGTATAGTCCTGGGTTCGAGTCCCGGCCCCGGTTCGGGCGTTTCTGTATAGAGCTAGCATGTTCTCTCTGTGCTTGTGTGGGTTTCCTCTGGATACTCTGGTTTCCTTCCACAGTGGAAAGACATGCTTAGCTTAATTGGCTGTTCCAAATCGCCCTGTTAGTGTGAGTGTGAATGGTTGTGTGTGTTGGCCCTTTGATGGTCTGGCGACCTGTTCAGGGTGTACCCCGCCTTTGCCCAGTATCGGCTAAGATAGGCTCCAGCCTGCCCTCAACTCTGGTAGGATTAAGCAGTTTGGCAGATGAGTGGTATACACTGTGCGCAGCATGGGGGCGCAGTGGTTAGCACGTCTGCCTTACAGCAAAAAGGTCCTGGGCTCGGGTGTTTCTGTGTGGAGTGAGCATGTTCTCCCTGTGCTTGCATGAGTTTCCTCCAGGTACTCCGGTTTCCTTCCACAGTCCCATTACCCTTAGATGTGAATGGTTGTGTATGTGTGTATGTGTGTGTGTGTGTGTGTGTGTGTGTGTGTGTGTCTTGGGCCTGTGATGGTCTGGCAAGCTGTTTAGGGTGCACCTCGCCTTCACCCAGTGTTGGCTGACATAGGCCCCAGCCTTCCTGTAACCCAAATAGGCAAATAATACACTGTGTAGCCAAAAGTATGTGGACACCTGACCACTGATCATCTCATTCCAAACTTATAGGCATTAATAGTGGCTTGGTAAATAGTGACATTAATAGTGACCACGAAATTTTTGGAGTATTGCTGTAGAGATGCTTTGTGGACCTCCAAAAAGTGGAAACTTGGACAAGTCGCACAACACAGGTCAGCTGATGACATCACTTTTTAAAGTCCTAACAAGTAATTGTGCCAAATTTTATCCAGATATAAGCATGCAAAATTACATTTCCGGCACCAACAATTCATTTATATGCATGGAGTCCTAAGCGATGACTTTGGTTATATACTAAATAAGCAATTCCAACAAACGAGGTCATTTTCTAGATTTTTTTTTAAGCTCATAGATGAAATCAATATAATATATAGATTTAGGTACAGCATGAAAGTGGGGATGCTGATAGGTGGCCGAGCTTGGGTTTGTTTTTACTGCCAATATTTCTGATTTCCGCTTTCATTTGTATCACCTGCCTTGTTAGTTTAATTATCCGTTTAACGAGTTCATGTTCTGTCAAGCTTCTGATTTTGGAGTTTGCTCCATGAACATTTATTCATTGACAAATCTGTCTGCATACCTGAGAGAGAGAAAGAGAGAATATGTGTGTGTGTGTGTGTGTGTGTGTTTTCTAAATCTGAATGGTGGTTTATGAGCCTTTTTTTTTTTTTGGGTCACATTTTATTGTTACCGTCGCCATGCAAGTCCGTGACACATAACAGCCAGTCAGAATCAACTCAGCGACACAGCAGCCTTATTGGGTTTCCTATGGTCAATACGCGTGGACACGGGACAACCATAGAAAGCTATGTTGCATGACTCGGGCACTCGGCTAAAAAAGGTATTAAGCAACTAAAAAAATGTAAATCAAAGACCTGGTGTGTTCTTGCTGTTCCAGTTCCTAAAGGTGTTGAGTACAATTGAGGTTTAGGTTCTGTGCAGAACATTTCAAGTTCATCTACTCCATCTTTGCCACACTATGTCTTCACGACGCTTGCTTTGTGCACAGTGGGCAGTGTCACGCTGGAGTACGATCTGGGTCTCTTAGTTCCAGTGAAAGAAAATCTTAATACTACAGGTTTCAGAGACATTCCAGATAATACTGTTTGTACTGATACTTGTTGGAACAACAGTTGGAAAAAAAAAACAGGTCCACATATGAGTGTGTTGGTCAGTCCTGCATTTGTGTTTTGCTCAAGGAAGGAGAATGAGAATGTTACGCAGAAGAAGGCGACAGAACGTTTTTGTGATCTGTCTGTTGTTTGGAATGGGAGGATGTGTTTACGCTGATATACATGTGCACTACATGCCAGCGGTTGTCTACAGCTCTCCAACCAGCAGGAAGCTGCTTTATGTCATCGTACATGTGAGTGACCCAATCCTTAATTTCTAACCTGCACACCACCACATGTGGTTTACAACAAGACATGTCCTGGAGTTAATGTGGTTTCCATAATCGTGTATGTATAAACATTTGGATGACCACAAGATGTTATCGTGTTTGTGTTGGTTTCCGAGAATAGAACGAGATCGAGCTGCTTGGTTATGTGCTCGGTCTTCTGTCCTTTGTCATTAGCTGGACCTCCAGAATCCCCTTCTTTCTGAAAGCTGTGAGTAAGCTCACTGAGAACATCTCGTCAGTTTGGATTTGTCTGTATCCACTTTGTGTTGGAATGTTTTGGGGTTTTTTTGTCTTTTTTTTTTTTTTTTTCCCTGCAGAACAGAGGAGAGATGAGTAATTTAACGCATGTCTCTTCAAGAGCCTTTAGCACTTTGGCGGGAGCGCTTTATGCCTGTGCCATTCTCCTCTATGACCTGCGGCTGGAGTCTGTTGTTAAAGCGCTGCCGTGGATTCTCTCAGGAGCATGCTGTGCCGTTCTGGATTTCTCAGTATCCTTTTCCTCCGCACCCAGGCACACATTGTCCTTATGTATTTGAATAACCTTTGCGATGCAGTGGTTAGCAGTGTCGCCTCACAGTGAGAAGGTTCTGAGATCATCGTGACTTGCGTTGTTTTATATGGACTTTGCATTTTCTTCTCATTTTTGCATGGGCTTCTCCTGGGTTTTCTGGTTTCGTCCCACACTCCAAAGATATGTTAGGTCAGCTACTCGTAATTGCCCGTAGGCGTGAATGTGAGTATGAATGATTATTCGTCTAGGTGTCAGCCCTGTGATAGATTGGCGACCTGTTCAGGGTGTAACCCACTTTTCACCCGAAGTTAAGCTGGGATTGGTTCTGTCTTCCTCTGTGACCCTGAGGAATAAGCAATTTATAACCCCAAGTCCAAAATCGTCGGGATGCTGTCTAAAATGTAAATAAAAACAGAATTAAGTTGTTTCATAAACCCGTGTTTTATTCCCAACAGAACATAGAAGACACATCAAATGCTGAAAGTGAGAAATTTTACCATCTCACGATTAATATCACATTTTGAATTTGCTGGCAGCAACATAACGGTTTCATAAAAGTTGGGGTGGGGACATTAAAAAGATGGAAAAGTGAGTGGTAATCAAAAGAAATAGCTGGAGGAGTATTTTGCAACTAATTTGGTTAAATGAGAACTTGTCAATAACATGATTGGGTATAAAGCGTGCATCTGGGCAAAGGTTCACCAATCTGCAGAAAACGCCATCTACAAGTTGTGGAACAACTTCAGAATGATATTTCTCAAAGTAAAATTGCAAAGAATTTTTCGTCATGTACAGTACATGATATCATTAAAAGATTCTGAGAATTTGGAGAAATGTCGTGGTCACTGACAAACGATTTCTGGGAGTGTTTCTGAGCCTGTGTAGTGAGGAACCATGACAGAACCATGCCTGTTTAATACAGTACCACTTGAGGGCCTGAAGATCGCGGACATCAGGTACTGATTTGCGGCCCTGTCCCTTGCATTCTACACAGCTTTTTTTTTTTTTTAAATCAGGGTTGTAGACAATGGATGGATGGATGCATGGACTCCTGGTGTACATTTAGTTCTTTAACTATATGAACTTTCAGATTTTGCTCCTCTTGTGTTATAGAATCTGCTCTAAGCAGCAGTACACTGGAACACTGGGCCCAGAAACAGAGTCCCTTTTAGGCAGATTAAACAGGGTTACATCTGGTCTCTATCACGCGTCCAAAAACACAAATGCCAAATTGCGTATTTCATCCTGGAAGACCAGCTCATCAAAAAATTCAGAGATAGAAGCTTATAGAAAGACGACTGTTCAGCCTGTTCGAAAGGTATGTGTTTTATTTTGTCAGGCCGTTGTGGTGATGCAACCTTGTACTTCATTGATAATAGGGATATAACTGAACAGGCAGTGCTTTTGGAAAGCAATATGACCCTTTTTACACCTGGTTGGATTGGGTACAAGTGGATACAAGCTGAGACACATCATATGTATCCAAGGATGATCAGCTGACCACTTGTGTTCATTACCCAGACCTCCTTGGCAAGTGGTGTAAGTGAATGCATCTTTGTCATCATATATGCTTGTATTTAGCTCTGTCCAATGGTGATCCAATCACCCACAATGCATTGTACACATGAAGTGTAATGATACAGATACAGGTTATGATGCTTCTTACATTGCCAATCCAATTTCAGTTTTGAATACCTTATTGCATATTTTAGCATGAAAAAGACAGTATTCGCAAGTAAACAAAACAAAGAAAAAATTAGCAAGTAAAAAAAACAACCAAAAGATTAGAAGTAAAAAAAAAACAAAAAAAAAAAACAAAGAAAAAAAGGTCTGTACGGTCTCCTTTTTTGGTTAGGTCTTGATCACTGTAAATATGTGCTTGAAATGCACAGCATACTGCAACTTATTTACTATTTGATGCCAGCTTGGTCTAATTTTATCTTAAAAAAAAAAAAAAAAAAAAGATAATAAATCGACTTGGTAACTTTTTCGGGGCAGTTGTTTTATTTGTAGCAATAAAAGTGATTAAAGTATAAAACCTAAGCAACTCCAGGAGTTGAAAACCCTTTAACTCTTCATTGTTATACATTTGGACCATTTAATTGCATAGTTGCTTGTTTTCTAGGTGTGTTTAAAGGAGGTTACCATCACTCAGCAGGACTCCGCAGAAAGCCAACCTCTGAATGGATCTGTGAAGGTGGTCAGGGTCGACGAGTGTTATTCCTCAGGCAGTGCTTCAGATTCATCTTTTCTCAGCTCTGAGCTAGAGGTTAGCAACCCCTTTTTCCATTTAATACACTCTGATCAATGCAGGTAATACAGACCGAGACATATTTATTGCTTCAAACAATAATTTTAATTAATGTTAGCTTTCTGATCATAGCTTAACATGTTTAGTATCTACGGTGGTGCCTGAAAGTTGGTGAACCTTTTAGAATTTTTACAAATTTAAGTGCCAAAAGTAGATATTGTGAACTCGCAATACAAAGAAGACAAAAAAATTATACTGGGTAATTTATTTATTGAGGAAAATAACCCAATATTATCACATTCATGAGTGTCAAACGTATGGGAACCTCTGGGATTATTTAATGTGAAGATGAAATTAGTTTCAGGTGTTTTTAATCAATGTATGATAACCAGTTGCTAAGTGGGTGGCACATTTTATTTAAAGAACAGAGGTCTGGTGAAGTCTGATCTTTACATCATATTTGTGGATGTATATCATGGCACCACATACATGTCTGAGGGCCTCAGAAAAAGAGTATTTTTGCACGAAGGAAGCCATTGCTCTCCACAAGAACGGTGTTGTCTGTCTTCGGATTATTAAAGATCATGTGGACAAGCCAGAAGGATATTGGAAAAAACTGTGTGAATAGGTCATTTTGGTTTATATGAGGAATTATGTTTGAATAAAGGAAGCACTGTTTTCCTATATAATAGTCTTATATTAACTGTGAAACACGTTGGTGGTAGAATACATATAGTGGGCCTGTTTTACTGCATCTGTGCCAGGATAGTTTGTCATCATTGGAGGAACAATGAATTTTGAAGTATTTCAGTGAATTCTAAAGGAAAAGCTTGTCTGCCCATGAAATAAATTTCAAGAAAAAGTGGCTCGTGCTGCCAGACAATGACCCTATTAACACAATTCATCCTCCCAAAAAAATAATTAAAGGAGAATAAATGTATTTTTTCGTAATGGCCAAGTCAAAGTCCAGACCTTAACCCAACAGAAATATAGTGTGAACTGTTCATATGAGGAAACCCACCACAATTCAAGATTTGAAACTGTTCCGTACAGAGTAATGGACTAAAAGCCCTCAAAAGCCTAAGTCGACATGCAGAACAGATCAGCAGTTACCGAAAATGTTAGGTTGCCATTATTGCTGCACAAGGGGGTCTGAAAGCAAATGTTCACATGCTCCTGACACACCCATCCATCCAGCCATCCAGAATCTGTACCAGTTATCCATCAGAGTCACAGGAGAAGCTGGCGCCAATCCCAGCTGACTTGGGGCATGAGGTGGGGTACATCCTGAATAGGTCATGTCTGTTGCAGTGCTTTTGCCACTCACACATGACACAGTGCTTTTGTTTGTGCGAATTGGTCACCTGTATTGTGAGATATGAGAAATGGATCAATAACGTATTCATTTATTCTTTTTCTGTTATGATAAAGACATCCAATAAAAGTAATTCCTGTTACTGATTTTAGTCAGCTGTTTAACTGCTGTGTGCCAGATGGTGGCAGTAAAGTGTTTGCAGTGTGAGCGAAAGGCCACTTTTTTTCCTGTCTGATGGGTGAAATCATGGAAAGTATTTTGGAATTGGAATAGCAACCATTTTGAAAGCTGATTTATATGTTTCCTGAATGATTCATAACCCTTAACATCTTGTCTAACATTGTAAACATCTACAAACCACAAGTGCTTTCATGACTAAATAATATACTTTAATAATCTAATGAATAAGTCTGGAGTTCACAGCTGAAATAAGTGTTTTCATTCTTGTTTAAAAAAGAAAGGTCTGCTTATTTAGCTAATTATTTATTTTAGAAGATAATGATTTTTCTTACTGTTGATATTGATTACATATTTACTATTAATGACCATGTAGCTTGATGATGCTCATTATGCTTTTTTTATGTAGCCATATTTTAGCGTAGCCCCAAAAACAGTGATCATCTCTAATTATTAGGCAGGTCAGAACTGACCTTAGAAGTGATGTCCCATGTGTACAGTGCACGTGTAACACTCTCCCTGGTGCATGGGAATGATGTGTGCAACAAACAATGAGCCTGAAAATAGGGGATAACAACGTTTCATGGAATTTGACATCTGAGACAAAAGTGTACTTTCTTGTATATAATAGAAGCAGTAGGATGTATTAGATCGGGGATCTATCCACAAAGGGCCAGTGTGGGTGCAGGTTTTCACTTCAGCCAAGCAGTAGCCACGCCTTCCACCCGTTTCAATCACTGATCTAAAAAGAAAACGACAACAAGAAAAAAATAGATTGCACATTAGTGTTTCAATTTTGAAGCCCGGTGGCAGCAATCTTGGTGAGACCCCCTTGCTTTAAGATCTCACAATGGAACCACTGAAAGCCAAAACAGCTCAAAAACCCTGAAAGTGTTACTACTGACGGTCAGAATACCTTTAATTCATATAACTCGGCCAATAATTTCACTGATATTTGTGATTAATTAAAAAAAAAAAGAGGTTTTAAAATGAAATGTACATCTTGGATGGAATTATTTCCTTTTTCTTTTCATGCTACTTGAGTATAACTTTCAACAGTAAACTGGTCTCACCAAGATGGCTGCCACCTGGCTTCAAAATTGAAACACTAATATCATAGACGTAAACACAAGACCGGACAGGAACCTCGCATGAAGTGCCTTTTACGTGGGACTATCTATTACCAAGGACTAAAATCTTCCATTCCAGTAAGATGGGTGTTGAATGTTGTGTCTCAGTTTGCTCCAACAATCAAAATAGTCTCTAAATTTTCTCTAAAATCTCTAAAGTGCAAGAAATAGCATTTCACTTGTAAGTATTGTATCTACAGAATAACTGCATTCTTTATTATTTTTTCTCTTTTCCAGAGTCCAAATATTTGTTTAATTTTAACTGTATCATGGTATTTTAACAGCACGTATAATATGACTCAAAATAAAGCGTAACAAAATTTCTCAATCCTGCAGCTTGTTTATATGTATAAAGCCTAGTTGTCAATAGTAACCAGTCTCTGATAAGATGGAGGCACGTTCCGAATACACGTGATATACTGAGTAGGTCCAGTCTTGTGTTTATGACTAACACAATCTTTTTTTTTTTTTCTTTTGAGATCAGAGTTTAAAGCAGGTGGAAGGTGTGGCTACTGATTGGTTGAAGTAAAAACCTGCACCCACACCGACACTTTGCAAATAAGATTGAACATCCCTGTATTCGACACATTAGCCCAGGGCTATTCAATTAATTTGGAATGGGGGCCGGGTCATAAAAACAATCCCAAATAGGGGGCCAACGACATATTGCCTGGCAAATGAGTAATCACATTAAAAGCTACAGATACAGTAAAGTACAACTACATCGAAGTGCATATATTGTATGACACAGAGTCATGCAAAAATTGACTTCAAGGTTTTTTTTTTAATTAATTATTTATTTAATAATGTACTGCCCTGCGATGGCCTGGCGAGCTGTCCAGGGTGTACTCTGCCCTCGCCCAGAGTCGGCTGAGATGGGCGCCA
>JBCNYH010087610.1:0-10490 GCA_039654325.1 Tandanus tandanus | reverse complement strand
TATATTCATGTGTCAATAGCCCTGTGGTTAGTAGGAAGCCGGTGCCATTTATTTTTGTCATCTTTTCTCCTGGTTTAGGGTTGGCGAGGGGGTGAGGGATGTCGATGTGCTTTTTGTTTGTTTTTCTTTATGGCATAAGTAAATTAGATTGAATGTGAAAATTTAGATGGTTCTGAAGAAGTGACCACTAAAAATAAATTAATTAATTAAAAGAACAACATAACAGCAGTCGTGATTTCTTTTATTAACCCATATGTGACGGCTCCACCTAGACCGGGTCGTAACAGAGGGAAATCAAGCATTTGTCTACCCAGCAATACTCTTAAGCTCCCCCAAGTTGAACCAATGGTTTTCCCAGGCCAGATGCCATATATGATCCCTCCAGTGAGTTCTAGGTCTGCCCCGGGGCTTCCTTCCAGTTGGACATGCCTGGAAAACCTCTACATTGAGGTGACTGGGAAGCATCCTAATCAGATCCTTCTCCAAGTCCACAAAACATATGTTGACCAAATAATCAACTCCCACGATCCCATCTTACTTTGCAAGAGTAAAGAGCTGGTCCACTGTTTCACAACCAGGATGAAAGCCACATTGCTCCTCCTGATCCTCCTATGTCTGACAATCGGTCAGAGCCTCCTCACCAACACCCTGGAGTAAACTAGTTGGAGCACACTCTCGGGTCCCTTTCTGTAAAAATGGGGACCACCATCTCTGTCTGCCATGGGTGTTGTCCACAGACCTCCATGCGGCATTGAAGAGTTGTGTCAGCCAAGACAACCCCACAATATCAATTTACAATACCCTTAGCATATATCTCACCATGGCCACTGCCCATGCATTAATACCCGTTACCAATTTCCCACAATTCAGTTTGGACCTACACAACTTCTTCACATGACACATATATTATTCCCCGAACTTCATCAATTTGTCATTTTGCTATGTGTCTGATACAGTTGTAGTATCCCAAGGTACTTGTAACTGAGATCTTTTACTTCACACATCAGTGAGTCAATTAAAGGAGCTCTTCTTCTGCTGTCCCCTTTTGATTTTCAAAACAGTGCACTTATTTAATCCTAAGAACATTCTGATGTTCTGGGAAAATATCCTTAATATCTGTAACAAGGAATCGGGCTGGTCCTTGTTTGCCGCCTACAGCCTCAAGTCATCCATTAACAAGAGGTGATTGATCGGTATCTTTATTTTATTCCCAGCTAACTTCTTTCCACCAGACAACAACACCTTTTTCAATTGTCCATGCTATTCTTAATGACTGATACCATATTCTTGGCCACATCCACCATTTCCATGCACTTGAAGATCCATGAATGTGGTATCATATCATACACCTTGCAGTAGTCTATCATGATGGTTTTATCAATGATCAATTGATCCTTGGTCCCTCTGGATGCCTTATGACAACCCTTCAAATGTTGGTATATATTTTCAGCTATAATGTGAGTAGCTCCCAAATCATCAGAAGCCATGCTATTGGTTGATCGTTGCTTACCTCTGTTCCCCTTTTTCTGGTCTTCCCTTTACCGTCTATTCAGGTACATTACCCAAATTGGGCCAACCATGTTGCAACTTTTCTCGCAAGCGAGTTTGCAGAACCAGAACCCCTGGACAAAGTCTGACCCTGACATTTTCCATTTGGGCAATCTGCTCACTGTTGATTTTATATACTCTCTCAAGATTACCATAACCACCTGCACAGGCTTCTCGCCAATTTCCTTTTCCACATCACTTAACTAAGTTGCTTCCTCATTATGGACAATATCATTTGATCTGATCTTGCTCCAAAATGTTGTTGAGGCAGTTGTTTCTGGTGCTTCTGTGTCCCTATACTTTTTACCATTCAGCTCATCATAAAACAATTTCTGGTTGTTTTGTTGAACCTGGGGGCATCGCTTTATCACGCTTTATCTTTACACCACTACCATTTATTTTTTGCCTCACATGTCACTAACGTAAAATGTGCCTCTCTCTATGAGATCATACTTCTGATCCATTCTTCTATGCATTGCTTTACTCAATCTCATTCAAATGTCAAATTTCCTTGCCTGACATCCTCAATCTTACTCAAATCCTTTCTCTATTTCACCATGTTGTTCTTAATCCTTCACTTCCAAAGTCATTCCACAGTCATTTGTCTCTATTAATGTACATGTAGGTATTAAACCCTACAGCTTTGTTGATCCTTATCACCTGCACCTTTAAGGCACTTCTACTGCATGATTTCAGAGACGGCAGCATTATCTGATTACCATTTTGTTTCACCTACAGTATCTTTTTCCTCAATATGCCTATTTCATCATTAATGAATCATTACCTGTGTCTTCACTGTTTCTGCAAGTTCACTCTTTATAACCCCAGCGAACACATCATCAGGGCTTTCAAATTAAGCCAGCAGCCGGCAGGATTTCTGTGTACTAGAGACCAGTGCGCCGTCTCCTCATTTTGTTTTCAAAAGAAAAAAAATCTGCATGTTTCCTACACGCAACATGCCTCCGGCCTCTCGCAAATGTATTATATTATAAAAATATATTTGATCACTTGATCATTTTGGTGTCAGTGTACTTGCTGCTCAAGCTGCTTTTCCCAAGTGACACAGCAAATGTGCATTATAGATCTGTTACACTGGCTTTAGAGAGAGCAACGCACATCTCAGATCTGTTACACTGGCTTTAGAGAGCAATGTGTTTTTCAGCTTGGATCTCTGCATTAGAAAAGAGAAAAAAGGTAAATATGGGAAATATATTTATTAGGTAAAAAATTATATATTAATTAATATATTTATTAGGAAAAAAGATAAATATGGGAAATAGATAATAATAGGTTAAGCAGTAATCTATTCTCTTTATTCAGTGAACTGTTGTATTTATTTTATTTACTTTTTCCAGAATCACTAAATCAACTAGGATTTCCCACATAATCTCTCCACTTGAATAATATGGGATTTTCACTTATCAGCATGAGTTAGAAAACTGATCTAGTCTGCTATGCACCTCTAAAATTGATAATAAATACCCAGGTTTAAATATTAACAATCTCTTCCAGGTAATTATACACCCATCTGACATGGAATGAATGCATCGCAGAGGAAGGTGCAGGGTTTTACATACAGCTCCACGTGCCACTATCTAAAACACACGCCCACTTTTTAGCTGTTAAATCAATAGTGCTGGCTGAAATAGCAGCTCTCCAACAAGTCAATGCTGAGCTCCGACCAGATATGAGCAGCTCATGCTGGAACACACAACTAATTCAACCAGACCCACTGGACTCGAGACAAATAAATGGAGTTTACATGTAAAATATACAAAGAAAAAAGTGTAAAAAAAAGTATTTTAAAAAAAGAACTTGGATTTGTTTTATTGACATTTTAAGAGCAGATTTAATACAGTACATTAGCTGAAAAAGCATAATTCACACACATCCAGTGCAGTGTAATGTGTGTTCGTCAATTTATCATGATGGATTCTCAATCCAGCTTCTTCTTCTGTGTCATCTTTTTAAGTTGGTCAACAGTGATGACATCATGAAGACGAGGTTCCTGCTGCTTTTAGTGGTTCTCCTGCTACTCAAAAGCAATTTGAAAGCCCCGCATCATGTTCTCCAACTGTACCTGTCCCCTGTTCATTATTCTCCAGAGCACCCATCTCAACAAGACCAGCATCCTCAAGACAGTTGTGACAGGCAGCTTGATCTTCTACATGTACATTTTCCTCACATTTGACTGCAGCAATGATCTCCACTTTCTCAAAGATCTCAAGCCATTCCCTGTACTTAATATGCTTGACCTTGTCCTTAGTCAGCCAGCGTCTGTTCACTAACATTTCCCAGATTTTCCCTAGCTCAACAATGGTCAACCAACCTCTTCCTGTAACCTCTCTCCTCTGGCTTACTCCTAACATAACATTTAAATAAGTGCTGAGCATTGTCAGTGCTGAGCATTGAGAGGCTCCTGCCTCCCCATGATCCTAGCAGGATTAAAGGGTTCAGCAAATGAATGAGTGAGAGAGAAAATGGCAATATTCAGCAATAGACATAGAGACCACCTATTGACAACAGAAAACTACAGAAAACTAGTTTTACAGAAAACTAAGTACAGAAAACTAGTTTTACTAGTTTCAAACACAACCTACATCGACCCTGTTACTGCCACTCCCCCAATGGGCACAGGGTGCAAAGGCCCTTTGAACAACAACAGCAACAACAACAACAGCAATAATAATAATAATAATAATAATAATAATAATATTTTGATGGCCAACTGTAATACAGCACAATGATAGCTTACTGATGTGGGTAGGATCTCCCAGGTCCAGTAAGGTGACCTTCATCAGAAGCAGGCTTCATCAGAAGAGGATGAGTGGAAATTTGTTTAAAGCCCAAGAGCAGCACGGCGAAAGGAAAATGGGGAAAAAGCACGAACTCTCAAGAGTTTGTGCTTTTTAGAGAACCCTCTAAGAGGTCTATGCCAGGCCAGCTTGTTGCCAAGATGCCCAACTCAACACGAAATCCATAAAGACACTACTCCCGATGGAACATGCCAAAGACTGTGCAGAGAGCCACACCATATCAATAAGTGAACTGACATCTCAAAACAGCACAGGAGCCCAGTTCACAGAAAAGGGACGGGTCACACAGCTTTCTAACATTCTGATCATGGTGCCTTTCTGTTAAATTGCCTTAAACTAAACCATCATCATGCTCTCACTTGTCTCGGGCACGATCCGAAGTTTGCCAATATTATGTCACCATTAATATTGTTCTGGTACAGTCATTTCCATAATCCATTCATCATTTACCTTGTCTAGTTATTTGTCTTTGTTTGTCGTAGTTAGTAATAAATGTTTGTGTGTTAAGTTGTCTAAGTCCTGGAACTGCATCCAGCTAACCTAAGCTCTTCATGTTAAATTTCCCTTTAATTACAATGAAACTCTTTTTAATTGCACAATAAAGAGCAATATCGTTACTAAATCTCTCGTTCAACTATTTTGCTGGACAAGATAGATTCAGTCCAGGTTAAGTAATAATTCTGTGTAATTCCCCTCATTTAAGCTAATCAATCAAAACATCAACACTGTGATTAATTAAATTCCCTTTTGATATCACTAAATAAACTCCTGCATATTATCTGATGTTGAATGGAGCACAGGGGTTGAACTTATTTGAAGGCAAAACATCAGACAAGGATCCTGGATGTATCATTGGTGATTCCAAATGATAATGAAAAAATTTGGATTTTATGCCATTTTCAGGGGTGGTACTTGAACAAATGCCTCCTACACACTTTATCAGATGAAACAGGAAATGTTCTGACTCACAGGTACATTATCAAATCCACACCTGACTTTAAATATATGATTAGGGTCATGGCCTGAACACATCTACATGCCAATATTCAAGTATAGTTGTGCACAGTGGCATCATGTTTAGCAGGCTCACAGCATGAAGGACCTAGGTTCGAGTCCCAGGCTCCGGAAGGGTGTTTCTACGTGGAGGTTGTTCTCCCTGTGTTTGTATGGATTTCCTATGGGTACTCCAGCTTCCTCCCACAGTCCAAAGACATGCACATTAGGCTGTCTGTTCCAAATTGCCCTAGGTATGAGTGTGAATTGTTGTTTGTGTGTTCGATCTGTGATGGACTGGCAAGATGTCCAGGGTGTACCCCGCCTTTGATCAGAGTCGCAGCCCAGAGCTGAGATGGGCACCAGCCTCCCTGCGACCCTAATTAGGATGAAGCAGCTTAGAGAATGAATGAATGAATGTAAGTGTTTCACCTTTGATAATGTTGCACTGTGATGAATGTGAGTTTTCATCAAACGGTGTTGTGGCAATTTGGATGTTCTTTACAAAAGGGAATTTGTAATATCTCACCTATATATTGCTCGATCTGCCTCAAAGTTCAAATTTATGGGAAAACCGACCTGAAGACATCTACATTCCAGTTTTCAGTCATAGCATCACCTAATGGCAAGAGGAAAAGTATTGCCTGAACTTCCTCAGAGTTCCCATGTATGATGAGAGGCCCGGTCTGAGGACATCTATATGCCAGTTTTCATAGTGCCAATCACCGGAGCAGAAGAAAATGTTGGCTCATGTGCCTCAAACTTCAAATGTATGCTAAGGCGCCCAGCCTATAGACATCTACATGCCAGTTTTCTGTCATGGCTTCATCTACTAGGAACAGGAAATTACATTTTATATGATCTACTTCTCCTAGTTGGTTGATCAGATCCACTTCAAAGTTAGTCAGACATGCCTGAAGGATTTTTTGATGCTTAATTGTGAAGCTTTTGGATTTTTGATAGCCACATGCTCATATTGACTGTAGGGTATAGTGACACTATCTGGCGGTGAATAGAATCGCTTTTTTCCATTTTGGATATGGTGATATTGAAAATTAATTGGCGCATGTTAGATTTTCTATAGTTACTGGTTATTATGGTTATTCTTTTCTATAGCACCACCATCTGGCAACAAATATAAGCATCCTTAGGCACAATTAACAAAGAGATTATGGACATTGTGGACTTACCAGCTCAAGAACTTGGACATCTTTTAATATTTCTAGTGTCAGAGAGAAAGGACAACCATTTTGTACACCTTTGCAATTTTATTGTGAGTTCAATCAGAGCTCAGCATTTCATGGCTAGCATGAATAGGGTTAATTTGGAGAGCTGCACCTCCCCAGCAAAGGTTTCAGCTTCCAAAGAGAAGCCTCAAAGTCTGCTTCCTTTTTTTCGGGATTATTACAAAAATGCCATATAATACATAACTTATTAATCTTGATAGTTCAGTCAATACCTTGACCTTGATGCACTGATTTGATATTACTCAGTCAATACCTTGAAGGCTGGAATTTCTATATTGAAATTAGTATATACACTGTCCCTACCAAAAAAAAAAGTGTCATGCACTCTAATATGTTGTTGGAACATCTTTAGCTTTGATTACAGCAATCATCTCCTCGTCTCTTGAAAAATATTTTTAATCGTGTTTTACTTGATTTTTATTAAAAAAAATTAATAAAACGATAATTTTATTTGCACTGTATTATACTCATTAATGCATCTGTGTCTTTTTAATGGCCATATTTATGTGTTTTCTTTGTGTGTGTTTGAAGATGGAGAATAATTGTTGACTAGAGAGAAAGCTGGGGGGGGAGCACCAGTGTGTGTGTGTGTGTGTGTGTGTGTGTGTGTGTGTGTGTGTGTGCTGGTGTTGGTGCTTTAAAAGACCTAAAGAGAGGATTTAAATGACAACTGAGAAGTGCCCAGGTTATTTTTTATAAAATTAATAAACAGAGTGAACTGTCCCTCTGTCGCTGAGTCTCTTGTATCCTAAACCTGAGACCTGTTACATTAGTGCCAAAATCCAGAATATGTCACCTGCCACCATGGAATCTGCACCATTCTTCAACTTTGTCCAAGCCACCAATATCATCATCAATTATCACCTGGCACTGGCAGATTTGCACGGAATCCTGCAGCAGCTCATGGAGGAGCACATGCTGATTAAAAGGTTACCCATTAATAGGACACCATCCAACACACTGGGACCATCCTCATCCCATCTGCAGCTGCTGCAGTCTTCCCTTACATTGCCCTCACCAACATGGCAGAACAATGGCAAAGCATTCATTGAGGCATTTGAGCAGGCAGCCATGGCATCGGGGTCGCCAAAAGAGGAGCAAGTGATTCGCCTAATGTCACTCCTGATGGTCAAGGCCCAGCTTCCTCCTGCCTACCGGCTGCACTAGCCAAAGCTGAAGCAGTGATCTAGAGAGTCAGCTGACCCCCAAAGTAGTACCTCCAACACTTTTGTTTGCTTGCTTTGAATTAAGCACACCAGCCTTTCCTCTTCGCATAGCAGTTCGAGGATGCCAGCAGGAAGTGGCTGCTTCCTACAGCAGAGTGCACTACAGAGAAAGTGCTCGACAGGGTGGGGTTGGATCAATTATTTGCAAGGCTGCCGGCAGGAACAGTGGAGTGGGTACTATTGTACCATAGTAACATAGTACTATTGGCTGCCAACACCAAAGATAGTGATTGAGCATGTGGAAGATCATCTAGTGGAGTTTCCAGGGTCAGGCAGGTATCCCTCCCCAGTCCCTGCATCACAGAAATAGAGGCTAGCTCCCATGAGCCATGTTCCTTCCATCAGTCTTCTCCATTTGAAGGTCTTCAGTGTGTAACTTGCAATTTCTCTCCACAGTTGCAGCCATTCATATCCAGCTGGACCATGGGAAAGCCCAGGCAGAGCCATAGGTGTGGCCAAAGAGCCAGATTGTTCAAGGATCAACATTGCCTTTTGTAAGTAACAACACTGATGAGGATTTCAGGCACCCCAAAGCTTTGAACTGATCAAGCAAGAATGTACAATGTGGTGATGATTATTCAAGAAAGTACACTTCAGGAGTTGGGGTTGAAAGCCTTACTGAAGCCCATTTTGGTGGATGGGTTAGCTCCCAATAATGTCATGGCTTTTGAGCATTTAGCATGGCATGACATGCATGGCATTACAGATTTAAGGCTGGATTAAAAACAAATCCTGGTTTCTCATCAGCGCCTGCACCCAGAAATTGGCACTGCGTCTAATTTTTTTCTTTCGAAAAACCACACTCAAAACCTCAGAAAACGCCTCAGACAACGTAAAAACAACACAAAACGTGATTCCTATGTTTGTGATTCTGAGATTGGTTTAGTTCTGATTAAAATAATTACATTTTCTAAAGATGTTTAGAACAGGGCTGCTGTTCTATTGATGTGAATATCAATTCCTGATAATTCCTGTGCCTGCCATCTTGTGAGTCAGCCGAGTCATTCAACCATAAACAAAATGCAGCTATGGTACATACACACATGGTATGGGGCTGTACAAACCACACCAATCCTGGGAAAACGAGGCACTATTCTGAAATTCCAAAGGTGATAAAACACCAGGGAGTGACACTACATGGTTATCGTCACAAAGGCAAAACCTAAAATAAACAGGTAAGGCTATGATCCAGACCCAAGCAAAAAACATTACAAAGTGTGCTCCGACCACTTTAGCACAGGTAAAAATATTTTGCTAACATGCTGTTCATTGTTTAAATCTGTGCTTCACGTGTCAAACAGGTTTGCTCTCCTCTGTGAGACACCCACTGAGAAACCTGAAAGATCTCTGGTTATAGTAAGCTCTATTTTAAGGCATGTGAAATTAGCTAGTCCTTTAGCGGCACCAGCAGCACTAGTTAGAGGACCGGACATATCAGGTTATCTTAGGTTTTTAGGCAAGCGCAGGTTCTCTAAGATAGTTATTCATGCTGGATTTAATGATATATGCCTTCATCAGTCAGAGGTTACTAAGAGTAACTTTATAGATGTGTGGAAATTAGTGAAGGCAATGTCCAATGCTGTAATATGCTCTGGCACCATCTCAATATGGCGTGGTGATGTAGCTTACAGCAGGCTATGGTCGTTGAACTGCTGGATGTCCAAGTGGTGTTCCAAAAATGAAGTGGGCTTTATAGATAATCGGAGTACTTTTGAGGGTAAACCTGGCCTGATAGGGTGGGACGGTATCCATCCCACTCGGGAAGGTGTCGCTCTCATTTCTTGCAGCATAGCACATAGTCTAAGAACAGGACTAGTCAGTCAGTGACTATCCAGAGCAAAGGCCAGAGAGCAGACAAACAGGCTAATCTGAGCGTCTGCAAGCTACACAGAGTCGTCACTCAAGGTCAAGTTCAAAAACTGTGTATCTGCTATAGAAACTGTGTCTGTTCCCCGAACTAAACAAAAATGTAAAAACACTCAGAGAGTTTCTTTTAGTAATCTTATTAACATAAATTTAAATCATACTGAATCTACAGCCAGCACCTTTGATCTAAAGATAGGATGTTAAATGTTATATTTAGCACTTATTGTTAATAAAATCATTACTGATCAGGGGTTTAGTGTAGTGTGTTTAACAGAACCATAGATAAAACCCAATGAGTATGTAGCATTAAATGAAGCGAGTCCTCCCGGATACAGTTATATACACCAAACTCGTCAAACTGGCAGAGGAGGATGCATCGCTGTTATTTATGCTAATAATCTAGGCCTTATACAAAAATCTAGACATAAATTTAATGCATTTGAAATTCTACATACGAACATAACAAACGTTCCTGCAAAAAATATGCCCATGCAGCTGATTCCATTAATTATTATTTACAAACCACCAGGGCCATACTCCGAATTCCTATGTGAATTTGCAGACTTCATTTCAAACCTGGTTGTTTCTTTAGATAAAGGTTTAATTGTTGGTGACTTTAATATTCATTTTGATAAACCAGAGGATCCCTTAAAAGCAGCGTTCATGTCTATTCTAGATTCAGTAGGGCTAAATCAGAATTTAATAGGACCCACTCAAAATGCTGGCCACACTCTAGATTTAATACTAACTTTTGGATTAAATATTGAAAATATAGTCGCAGTTCCACAGTCAGA
>JBCNYH010087519.1:0-10492 GCA_039654325.1 Tandanus tandanus | reverse complement strand
AGGGAGCGGGGAAGAAGAGGGAGTCGGGGATGTCAGTCTGGAGGGAAGCAACCTACCCTCCAGATAACGAGCTGTAAGCAGCACTAGGCACCCTCGTTCCCCAGGAGGCCCCCCAGGGCAAGACAGGCCAGTAGTAGCCGCCCCCCACGACCGGGCCACCCAGCGACTGCAGCCAACGAGCCACCACCGACCCCAGAAGGCACCTGCCCACCACACGCCTATGGGGGAAGAAGAGGAGGGCGAGGAGGACAGCGGGAGAGCCCAGACCCACCGCGCACCACCCCCAGGTGTTTCTCTTTTACATTTTCTCCCACTCAGTAAATCATTATTCTTTTAATGGTTATTAGAATAAAATGTGCCCATTACATCGTTATAAGTGAAAATATTAAGAGGTTTAAAAATGGGATATAAATATATATTTTGTATTTTAAATTAGGAACTAATTTCACTCTCTGTCCAAGAAGGTGACAGCTGACTTCTGATACACACCATAGACTTCCACATACCAATCTTGTGATGTCTAGATCAGCATTATCTAATAACTGCAAAAGAAATTGGTTCTACTTCATTCCTTTCATGCACATCATCCCTTCAGTACCATGGCACAACAGTGAGGTGGACAGAATCATGATGTATAATCGTTTATTACTTGCTGTGTGCATAAATGTAAATGCGTTGTAATATTTCCCAGACAACGATAAATGCGTTTTTGTTTTCTGACAACCAATTGTTGAACAGTAAATTCATTTTGTGGTACAAAAGGCATGAAAAGCATGAATAAATATTTAAATAATATTTAATATTTAATATCTCTGAACCGAACAGAACATCTGGGACAAGTGTGGTTTATTCATTCATGCATTTTGTGAACTACTTAAACCTAACTAGGGCCGCATGGAGATTCACCAAAGTGTGATTTAATGAAGTAAAAACTTAATACTAGAATTATGTCCTGTACGGTTATTAACCATAAGGATTCGACGGACGCGCTGGTGCGTCGAAATCATGTGGCTGATTTAAGATGGCGTAGCAGGAAAACGTGGTCTCTGTTTCAACTTGATTCAGAAGTGCAGACTTCAAACGTAAACTCTGCCATCAAGTGGACAACAGGAGGAGTAACACACCCTGGAAATGTCAGTGCTAAATTTGTACATAATTTTATGTTTATATTTGCATTCTAATTTATAAAAATGGTTCGTTAAACATGTTTGTGTTTTTCATAGTGAAAAACCAACCTTTTTTATACTTGGATTTTGTGTTTTTTGCGGTATTTTAGGTGTAATGTGTTAATACAGTATGTCAAAAATAAAAAAGTAACTGTGAGGTCACACAGGTGAGGTTGTGCTGAAAAGCATTACACCAAACAAGGTGCAGTAAACAGTTATTTATGGTGTAATATAAAGGTAAAATCAAAAGTAGTCAAAAACATCCACCTGAACCCTAAAGGGTTAAAGCTACTGACTGTAGGATAAACGATCACCACCGAGGTTCACCTTAATAATACATAAAGTTGTATAAATAATATGTGAATGAAAATTGTGTGGATATTTTATGAATTTCACTTCAGTCCACACTTTTTACAGTTATTTATTTATTTATTTCATTAAATCAAACCTTTCATCGACCTCTCACACCAATTTAACGGATCAAATTATTTTAACAATGGATTTGAAATATACATAAAATTTATTCATATTTAAATCTCTTCACTGCATTATTATATTTACTTTATTTCAATATACAGTTATTTGCTGTAACTGCTATTACAACATTAACCACATCATGCGCTTTCAGTTTAAACATATTCCTCATAAAAATGATCGTAGCTGTTCTCGGAGGCACAGATGGCCTCTAGGTGTCGGCTGTTCAGCTTCATCTGATTGATGAGTCTTGGCAGGTCGCTGTCGTAGAGGAGCTGATTTCCTGTGATTTGCTCTGTGGCCTTCATCACTTCCTCCATCACTTTCATCACAGGCTGCTGCAGGATGAATCTGCGAGTCTGATGTTCAGCCACGCTGACCCTCCCGCTCAGGACACCCAGGAGATGGACGGCTCTTCTCACTTTCTCCTGGAACTCAGCGACAGCCTTGATCTGGTTTTTCACGTTCTGGATTCCTTGACGTGTCTCGTTCAGTGTGGAATCTTTCTGTACAATGTCACTTTGGGTCTGAGAAATCTGAGATTCGTATTCAGACACCTTATGTTGGTATTTTTCACCTTATTCTCAGAGTTTTCCACTTCTTCTCCAGCCACTGTGACAGCCTTGTTTGCTTGATCCAGTTCAACTGCACCAACTGTCACCATGACAGAACCTGCACAGAGAACCAGCAAATAACACGCTGAAATCTCACACATACAAGCCTGAACAGCTCACTGATGGAAATGATATTTTAGCCAGTTTTTCCCTACATGATTTCGTACAAAGCTGAATTCTCACCTGCGATCCATCCAAAAAATGGTATAACAAACAGTCCGGCTCCAACACCTGTGACAATTTCAGCATTGTGTTTCCTGCTTTCCTGATCCTGAAGTGTCTGTTTTGCTGAATCCAGATTTCTGTTGGCCTGCCCCAAAGCTCCCTGAGAATCTCGGAGTAATTTTTCATTAGACTGCTGCTCTGTTCTTAAATCCTTTAAATAAATCTCTGTGTTTCTCTTCTCACATTCTAGTTTTTTCTCGTCTTGTATAAGATTCTCTAAACTTTCATCCAGATTCTTTAACCCTGAACTGGCCGTCTGTTCTGAGCACTGCAGGCACTGATAAGCCTGCACTATGTGCTCTCTGATGGAGTTATAGTTGGAGCTTTTCCCACTAACAGGGTCTACATCTGCATTAATCAGGGCCTGAAAGACTGCATTCAGGGAGGAGATCCCCTCTTTTAATGGAACAAAAACGGCTTCAGCTGTGTTCTTCAGCATAACTCTGCACACACACACACACACACACACACACACACACACACGCACACACACACAAAGAAAACACCTACTTTAAAAATCAGTTTATTTTTATTTGTCATGTCTGTGTAAATACTGCTAAAACTTACTCAGATAAATAAAGTTGGGTCATTTTAATCTGAAACAGAAAGTTACAGTGTTATAGAAATCATCATAAAAATACCCTCAGTGTCTCTAAATCTCTCCTGGATCTGTTTAATAAATAAATCCTCTCTTAATCAACAAGGTGTAATGAATATGCAGCATGATTACCTTGACACGGTGTTTCCTAAAGATCAAGTTTGAAAAGAGACGTTAGAGAGAAATGTTTTCTGCAGTCAGTCCTTTCAGATTTTAAAATGAGCTTCTTTTAACATCGACACTGTTTATAGGTGGGCGGGGTGTGTGTGTGTGTGTGTGTGTGTGTGTATGTGTATGTATGTGTGTGCATGCGTGTGTGTGTCTGTGTGTGTGTGCGTGTGTGTATGTGTGTGTGTGTGCGTGCGTGCGCGTGCGTGCGTGCGTGTGTGTGTGTGTGTGTGTTTGCGTGTCTGTGCATGTCCTTGCGTGCGAATGAAATCAGAGGAAAGCATTGATGTCTGACACAGGAAATGACGATTGCAAAAAAAAAACCCTAAAATGCTGTGCCCCAGACAACAGCATAACCTTACTTTAGTCAATTTTGTGTGTGTGTGTGTGTGTGTGTGTGTGGTCTGGGGGTATGAGAACTACAAATGAGAACTGTCCCCTGGAAAGCAGAAGTGCATTTCCCGCAATTCTGTTATATAAATATATGAAAATTATATAGTGATTGGAATCACGAGGATGTGCAGTGGACTTTTAAGTTAATTCCAAGTTTATCTGTATTTTGTTAATTTGTCTCAGAATGAATGTGATATTTTACAATGAAAAGTTTAATATGAATTAAATCACAGATTTGTACAAAGAATTAAATGTCTCCCTACAGCACCTGTCTCTCTCTCTCACTGTCTCTCTGTGCTGCCTGGACTGTGACCGGATATCATTACTTATGATAAGTATGGGGGCAGATCATTATTTAGCTAGCACATAGCACAGGTCATTCACAGGATCCAACATCACAGGTTAGGCAAAAAAATTCCTTAAGCTGAAATAATCTGATTATTAAAAAACTTGAAACTTGGTTTGTGTATATAATTATTGCATATTTATATATTGATATTATTTATATTAAAGATGAAATCAATTCATTCTGTCTTTGTTTGAGCAGGCACAAAGAAGCCATGAGTTCCCAAATTTCAAAGAAGACTCAGAGTCTCACCACAGCAGAGCAGATGAGAAACCAAACCAAGCTTGTGATGCAGCCGTACGCCAACTGGGAGGAGTATCTGACTCCTGCTCCGCTATCTATAGCCATCCTGGGAGAGCTGGTCTTCATCTCCTCCCAAACAGATTTCTCCATTAACAAGAACCCACCTAAAGATGGCTACAAGTACATCAGATACCCCGAGTCATTTCGCGCCTGTCTCATGCAGGTGTGTAACTCTGGCTGGTGGGCTTTCAATGAGGCCCATAAGAACATGGATCAGATTAGACTCCACAACATGGCAGTTCCAGATTACATGAAGATGGCTGTGAAGATCCTGTTCCAAGGAAATGATGAGGTTGTTCAAGCACATCTTCCTGACCAGCTGGAGAACATTCGTGTCATTGCAGATGATTGTCTTGAGTTGGCTGATGCAACAGAAAAGAGGTTCACTGATGTCATTAATATTATCCAGGAACTGCTGGAAGCATGTGTGAATGCTGAGCATTTTTATGGAGAGGAGCTGGTGGATATCAAGAGGAAACTGGAGGAGGCCAAGCTGAGGAAACAGTCAACAGAAGAAGCTGCGAAATGTTCAGAGAAAGCAATGCAAACCATGGAAAAGCAACTTCAAGAAGCACAAGAAACGTACAAAAAAACGATGGATTCACTACCCAGTGGGTGGGACATGATTGGGATGGATCTCGTTGGGGGTTTGTGTGAGGGACTCACATCGCTTATTAATGGAGTAACATTCATCATCTCCATGCCAGCTAAAAAGATCAGTAAAGGTATCACAATAATTTCTAAAACGATGCACGACATTATAGGTCAGGAATCTACTGCCATTGATTTTGATATAATTAATATTTACAGCAAGTCTGCAGAAATCCTGACGTGCACAGAGAATGTTCAGAAGTTTGTGCAGAACAAATCGATTAACTGGAAAGATCTGTATGATCAAAAGAATAAAGCTACAGTAACAGATTTCCAGGAATCTCAGTTCAAAAGAATCAAAGCAAGTTTACGAGAAATCCCAAAATGTAAAGAAAACAAGAAAGCCCAAAAGATCTGTGATGAAGGCATTGCAATCTGTGCAGAATTAGCAAAGTATGCACCGGAGGGGAAATGCGCTGAAAACAAACAAAACGAGTTGATTGAAAGCATCAGAAAACTGACGGATTCAGCTCGTAGTTTCGACAGCAAAAGTAAAGATGGCACAAAGTCTCCTGCCCTGACTCCCCAACCACCAATGATGAATAAAGAAGAAAGAAACTCTGAGAAGCAGAGAGCTTCAGAAAGTGTATCGGAGAATGCCAAGTTCCGTATAGAGCAGGGTCGTGCTCAGCTGAACAAGACCAGAGAGGACTATGAGAAGAGTGTAGAGAACATGGAGAAGAACCAAAAGGAACTGATTGACATCCTGATCACCATGAGGAACTGCGAGGTCAAAGAGATAGACTTTCAAACCACTATAAAAATGCTGGTTAAAGGTATGGATGCCATGGGGAGAGTGAAGGAGCAGTGGGAGAAGATGGTCCGCTTCTTTCAGATGGTGTCCAACATCGTGAAAACCAGCCTGACCAGAACCCTTAAAGATTTTGTCTCTACATCTGAGAAGACCCACTCGCTTTCCTACAATGCAAAGCTCTTCACCAAAGATCTGCTCTACAATCAGGCCTTTCAAGCCACTAACATCGCCAACCTCGTCAACATGATCTCTACAACCTACACCGAGGTGTCCACCAACCACCTCATGGATCGTGTCAGCTCTCTGGGAAAACTAATGGCCATGGACAAGGAAAACCCAGAGTTTCTTCATGAGCGTCTGCAGTTACAGAACTCCTGCGATGAGGCGCAGAGAGCCATCCTACGCCTCGTCCTCAAGAACAAGGAGGAGTTTGAAAGGAAGAGTCTCGATCGACTGGAGAAGATTGATAATGAATTACTCGCCATCCTCCCTCCAGCTGATCCAGAAGAGATAAAGAGCATTGAAGCAGCTGTTAAAAGTGGATTCAAGAAGAAGGAAGAGGAGGAAGAGGAGGAAGCGGAGGAAGAGGAGGAGGCAGATTATTACTGAATGAATTCTTATAAATCCTTCTTCTCTACAGTTCTATCGAATGAAACATCTAAAGCTTGACACAAGTGCATTTTAATGATCTCATTATTACTCTTCAGACTTATTAAATCTGTTTAATCTTTACTTAAACTTATATTATTTCTTATAATTCACAAAGTAAAAATATAAGTATATATTTCCTTTTATTTACTTAACTTTCATAACTTTCTCATATCTTATATTATAACAATCACTGGTGGTATTGCTGTGTATAACTAACACTGTCTTACAAATCATCAAATATCTATTAAAAAATACTAATAAATAAAGGAATAAATTAAAGTGTCTGTTGGGAAAAAATACTGATGTGTGTTGCTCTCTTCTGTATATCTGTTATATTATAAGCAGGATACAAAGAAAAGACTTTTAATATTCATACTAAATAACTTCACTGCATTTTGTAGATATAAACAAAGTTAGAATTTGATGCCTGTAACACACAAAACAAAAGTCTGTACAGAGTTAAAATAGTATTGAAAGGTTTACAGACTGGCATGATGGTGGAGTGGTTATTGCATACACACCTCACAGCAAGAAGGTCCTGGGTTCGATTCCCGGGCTCAGGTTGTTTCTGTGTGGAGTTTGCATGTTCTCTCTGTGCTTGCGTGGGTTTCCTCCGGGTACTCCGGTTTCCTCCCATAGTCCAAAAAACAGGCACAGTAGGCTGATTGGCTGTTCCAAATCACCCCTAGGTGTGAGTGTGAGTGTGAATGGTTGTGTGATGTTGGGCCTGCAATGGCCTGGTGAGCTGTTCAGGGTGTACCCCGCCCTCGCCCAGAGTTGGCTAAGATGGGCTCCAGCCTCCCCGCCACCCTAATTAGGATTAAGCGGCTTAGAGAATGAATGAATGAGTTTACAGACTGTTTAAAGTAAGTGGTAGTTGTTGATGTGTACAATAATGTTAATTAATGGAAATTTTTAAAATTACAGGTTTTTGTTTTTATTTTATAAAAAAAAATATCCCAGAAATCCTGGAAATGGGGTTAAAATAACAACTCAACCCCTTACTGAATAAAAAACAATGAATCTAAAGGGAGCAGTGACGTTAGGTTGGGCCTTCATTACCATAATAACCCAAGAGTACAACAACAAAACAATATACAAATCAGGCTGTGAAATAAACATGAATTACATACCCACTTACAGTGGCTTGCAAAAGTATTCACCCTTTTCGCACTTGTCATATTTTGTTGCCTCACAACCTGAAATCTAAATGAATTTTTTTCTTGGATTTTATGTTATGGACCAACAGTAAGACCTGGTGCTACCAAATACTGGGCTTTATGGAAAAGTGATGAAAGCATGTTTAGAATTCACCAAAAGGCAGGTGGGAGACTCCCCAAATAGGGCTGAGAACCAGACTGTTCTAACCAACTGAAGTTTTTAAGAAAAATGACATGAACGTTTTTTGCAATTTAATAAAATCAGGAATAAAGATCATGAAATGATTTAAAGTCATAAGGAAGATGAAGGGACCATTCTGGCATGCATAGACATCATCTACCTCTCAAAATATCACCTTATCTCAGTTTTTGTGGGTTAGACCACTGTGGCTCTCTGCCCTTCAGTAGGTCCTCTGGTCAGATGAGACTAAAATTGACCTTTTTTGGCCATCAAGGAAAAAACGATATCTGGCGCAAACCCAACACCTCTCATCACCCCAAGAACACAGAATGGTGGGGGCAGTATCATGCTGTGGGGATGTTTTTTTTATTGGCAAGGACTGGAAAACTGGTCAGGATTAAAAGAATGATGGATGGTGCTAAATACAGGAAAATTCTTCAGGATGAGAAAATCTTGGAGGAGTTAGAGCAGTTTTTCATGTGTGTGTGTGTGTGTGTGTGTGTGTGTGTGTGTTTGTGTTTGTGGGTGGGTGACCTGGAAGTTCAAGGTCACTGGAAACCTCTTACTCTCTCTCTCTCAATGAAAAATCTTGCCCTACAGCGCCCTCTGCTGATGAACAGAGTGAGTCACATTATGTTGTATATGTTGGGATTCTCACTTACTCACTCAGTCACTCATTTGCTTAATCCAATTAGAGTCACAGAGGGGCTGGAGCTTATCTCAGCCCACACTGGGCGAAAGCGGGATACACCCTGAACAGGTTGCCAGACCATCAGAAGGCCAACTCACACACACATTAACCCTTCACACTCACACCTAGAGGCAATTCAGAACAGCCAATCAGCCCAATACAGTGGTGGCTCAGTGGTCAGGGCTCTGGGTTGCTAATCTGAAGGTTGCCAGTTCAAACCCCAGTATCACCAAGCTGCCACTGTTGGGCCCTTAACCTTAAGCTCAGTGGTATAAGAGTAAATCACTCTGGATAAGGGTGTCTGCCAAACTGTAAATGTAATGTGCATGTCTTTGGACTGTCGAAGGAAACCAAAGTACCCGGAGGAAACCCACGGAAGTACAGAGAGAGCATGCAAACTCCACACAGAAACGGCTTTGCCAAGCCCGGGACTCAAACCAAGGCCTTCTTGCTGTGAGGTGGACAAGCTAACCACTACACCACCGTGCCACCCAATATACAATCCTGGTTTAACTAAATATTTTATCTACGGTATCCATAAACTATGATTCACATATTTTAAATTATTGTTATATCCTTACATCCATCCATTCATTAATTCATTGTGTATAGCAGGGAGGAAACTGGAGACGGTCCCAGCTGACATTGGGAGAGAGGTGGGGTTCATCCTGGAGAGATCAGCAGTCTGTCAGATTAAACACTTATTTATGATCCTTTAACAGAAGAAAATACACCTCATTAACCCTCACTGTGTCCTTTATATCGGTATGAACATCACACAGTACGCCCACCAGACGGCAGCTCAGAGTGAAATATTTCGGATAAACATGGCGACGGTGAAGGAGTTTGTATTTATGTATCTGTTAACAGTGTTGAAGATATTAATATCATATAGACGTTTAGAATTTCTTCATAAATCACACAAACTGTGTCATGTTTCACTTAAACTATTTTCTACATCATCCCCATCATCTCTGATGATATTTCTGTGTTTATTCCAGAACCATGGAGAGTTTCACCAGTTGGTCAAATTACCCAGAATGCATCATCACCGCCGGTAAAATCAATCATTCCTTTGTTGTGAACTTGTCATTCGGAGCACTCGTTTATTTTACCTCTGCATTCCGGTAAATCGTTGCCATTCCCACTTGGTACCAATCGCTCAGTAAGATGAGAAGGGCGATTTTAAGCTTCACTCCGTCAGCAGGGGACAAGCTACAAAGGAGAAATCCGAAAAACGATGTCAACAGTGGCTGGCAGTAAATAACAGAGGCAAGCTTTCGGAAACGACAACGAATAACGTCCGTACATTTTATCTGGAAGAACATTTTCATTATATGATGAAACCAACCCTGAATGGGCATCACATCTGCCTCACAGCAAGAAGGTCCTGGGTTCAAGTCCCAGGCTTGGGTGTTTCTGTGTGGAATTTGTATGTTCTCCCCTGATCGTAACAGGTGCACCGTTTTCCTCCCACAGTCCAAGGACATGCACATTAAGCTAACTGGCTGTTCCGAATTGCCCCTAAGTGTGAGCGGTTGTGTGAGTGATGGCCCAGTGGTGGTCTGTTAACGTGTTCGGCTCCAGCCTCTCTGCGACCCATATAAATGATAAAGCAAAGAAGATGAAGATGAACCTCCACCGAGGAGGTTATGTTTTTGGTTCAGAGATGGTTTGGAGGAGGATGACGCAAAAACTTATATTAGCATTTTTATGAAATTTCGACTGGAGGTGAAACTTTGGATAAAGAAGACTCCGTTCCATTTTGAAGATCCAGAGCAAACTCTGGATCCAGGAATTTTTTAAAGGATTCTTAAACAGTAAGTGAGGCATGATGATTTTTGACACTTTGGTTCCTATGGGGATTACTGGGCATGGTGGAGGTTTGCACTCTCCATGTACTGATGTTTTTCTCTCTGAAGCGTGGAGCGAATCATCATTTATTATTTTAACTCATTTAAAACACGGAATGTGTCAGAATCTGACTCTTGTTTTAAAAGTGTGTTATGTAAAATGGTTTGTAGATCAGAGGTAATGAAAACACACACACACACACACACACACACACACATTCACACACACACACACACACACACACACACACACACACACACACA
>JBCNYH010087428.1:0-10494 GCA_039654325.1 Tandanus tandanus | reverse complement strand
CTCCATGGGCAGAAGCCCGACCACCAGGTGCTCGCCTTCGAGCCCCTCCCCCAGGCCTGGCTCCAGGGGGGGACCCCAGTAACCCGTGTCCAGGCAAGGGAAACCGTGTCCTTGAAATCATTGTGCTCATAGAGGTCTTGCACACACGTACACACACACAAACTTGCACACACTCACACAATTACACACACACAAACTTACCTAAACTCTCACACACAATCATACACTTACACACATAAACTAACACACTCACACACACTTACACACATACAAACTTACACTCTCACACTTACACACACACAAACTTACACACACTCTCACACTTACACTCACTCACACACATACACACACACAAACTTGCACACACTCAGACACAAACTAACACACTCACACACAAACTTACACATACTCTCACACTTACACACACTCACACACAAACTAACACACACAAACTTGCACACACTCAGACACAAACTAACACACTCACACACAAACTTACACACACTCTCACATTTACACACACTCACACAAACTAACACACACACATAAAAACTTACACAGTCTCACTTACAAACTTATACACACTTTCACACGTACACACACAGAAACTTAAAAAACGCTTACACACACAAACACACACACTCACAAACACACACAAACTTACACACACTCACACTCTTACACACAGTCACACACAAACTAACACACTCACACACTTACACAAACTTACACACACTATCACACTTACAAACTTATACACAATTTCACACGTACACACACAAAAACTTACACACACGCTTACACACACTCACAAACACACACACAAACTTACACACACACAGACACAGAGAAGCTTACACAAACACAAACTTACACACACACAATTAAACACACAAACTTACACACAATCTCACACTTACACTCACACACACACAAACTTACACACACTCGCACAAACACACACAAACTTACACACACACAAATTAACACACTCACACACACACACAAACTTACACACACACTCACACACAAACTTACATGCACTCACACACTTACTCACACACACACACAAACTTACACACACTCACACACTTACACACACACAAACTTACACACACACAAACTAACACACTTACACACAAACAAATACAAACTTACACACATACAAACTTACACACACTATCACACGTTCACACAGAAACTTACACACACTCACACACACACAAACTTACACACACTCTCACACTCACACACATACAAACTTACACATACTAGCACTCATACACACACAAAATTACACACACTCACACACAAACTTACACACACTCACACACTTACACAAACAAACATACACACACTCTCACACTTACACACTCACACATACAGACTTACACACACTATCACATGTACTCACACACAAACTTACACACACACATACAAACTTACACACACTCACACACATACACAGACTCAGACACAAACTTACTCAATCACACACACTTACATACATACAATCTTACACACACTATCACACGTACACACACACAAACTCACACACACAATCACACACAAACTTACACACTCACACTCTTAGACATACAAACTAACACAATATCACACTTGCAAACTTACAAACTTACACACACTATAACACGTACAAACACACAAACTTACACACATACACACACTCACACACTTGCACACACTCACACACAAACTTACACACTCACACACTCTCAAACATACAAACTTACAAACTTACACACACTATCACATGTACACACACACACACACACACAAACTTACACACTCACACACTTACACACACTCATACACAAACTGACACACTAACACACAAACATACAAACGTACCCACACTATCACATGTACACACACACTCACACACGTACACACACAAACTTACACCATCACATGTACACACACAAACTTACACACACACTCACACACAAACTTACACACACACATACACACACTATCACACTTACAAACTTACAAACTAACACACTATCACACTATCACACACACAAACTTACACACACTCACATATAAACTTACACACACACTTACACACATACAAACTTACACACATACTAACTTACACACACTATCACACTTACATACTTACACACACTATCACACATATACACACACACACAAACTTATACACATACACAAATTTACACACACTCACACACTTACACACACTAACACATGTACACACACAAACTTGCACACACACACTTACACACACTCACACACACTCACACACACACACAAAATTACACACTCACATACTTACACACATACACTTACACTATCACACTTATAAACTTACACACACTATCACATGTACACACACCCAAACTGACACACACTCACACACACACACAAACTTTCACACTCACACACATACAAACTTACACACACTCTCACACTTATAAACTTACAAACTTACACACACTATCACATGTACATCCACACAAACTTACACACACTCACACACTTACACATACAAACTTACACACACTTTCACACTTACACACATACAAACTTACACAACCACATGTACACCCACACAAACTTACACACACACACTCACACACAAACTTACACACTCACACACTCACACACAAACTTACACACTCACACACTTGCACACACTCGCACACAAACTTACATAAACTATCACACATACACACACACACACACAAACTTACACACACTTACACAAACAAACTTACACACACTCACACACTTACATACACTAACACATGTACATACATACAAACTTACACACACACACAAACTTACACACACACACACACACACACACACACACAAAATTACACACTCACATTCTTAAACACATAAAATTACACAAACTATCACACGTACACACAAACTTACACACACACTTACACACACAAACTTACACACACTCACACACTTGCACACACTAACACACAAACTTACACACTCACACACATACAAACTTACACTATCACACTAACAAACTTACAAACTTACACACACTATCACACTAACAAACTTACAAACTTACATACACTATCACATGTACACACACACACACACACACACACACAAACTTACACACACTTACACAAACAAACTTACACCCACTCACACACACTATCACATGTACACACACCCAAACTTACACACACTAACACACACACAAACGTTCACACTCATACACATACAAACTTACACACACTCTCACACTTACAAACTTACACACACTATCACATGTACACCCACACACACTTACACACACTCACAAACTTACACACACTATCACATGTACACCCACACACACTTACACACACTCACACACTTACACACACTCACACATACAAACTTACACACTCACACACTTGCACACATACAAACTTACACACTCTCACAATTACACACATACAAACTTACACAATCACATGTACACACACAAAGTTACACACACACACTCACACTTACACACATACAAATATACACACACCATCACACTTACAAACTTACATACACTATCACACATACACACACAAACGTACACACACACACTTACACAAACAAAGATACACACACTCACACACAAACTTACACACTCACACACTTACACACATACAAACTTACACACTATCACACAAACTTACAAACTTACACATACTATCACACGTACACACACAAACTTACACGCACTCACACACAAACTAACACACTCACACACACACTCACACTTACACACACACACACACACAAACTTACACACAAACACTTACACACAAACTTACACTCACACACAAACTCAAAAACTTACTCACACATAACCTCATATGCACTCACACACAAACTTACACACACTCACACTCAAACTTACACACACACACTTACACACACTCAAACTTACACACACACTTACACACACAAACATACACACACACACACTCACAGACACAATCACACACACACACAAACTTACACTCACACAAACACACAAACTTACACGCACTCACAAACTTATACACACACTTACACACACAAACTTACACACACTCAAACACACAAACTTACACACGGACACACACACAAACTTACTCACACCAAATACACACACACTCACACAAACTTACACACACACAAACTCACACACACTCACACACACACTCACCCACAAACTTACTCACACACACACACACTCACAATAACACACACACAGTTACACAGACAAACTTACACACACTTACACTTACACACACACAATCTTACACACACGCAAACATACACACAGACACAATCACACACACTCACACACAAACTCACACAAATACACACACACAAACAAAAACCTGTACACAAATAACACACACACATACACACACAAAATACTTACAGACACACAATCACATACACTCACAAACTTACACACCCACACACACCTGTACACAAATAACTCACACTCATTCACACACACGCACACACACACTCACACACACAAAATCTTACACACTCACACACACACTCTCTCACACTCACACACAAACACACACACAAACCACACACACACACACCTGTACACAAATAACACACTCATTCACACATACACACTCACACATACACACAAACTTACACACGCACACACACACACACACCTGTACACAAATAACGCACACACCCACACACACACCTGTAAACAAATAACACACACACACGTACACAAATAACACACACACACACACCTGTACAAAAATAACACACACACAAACACACTCTCACACACAAAATCTTACACTCACACAAACACACACACTGTGTCTCACACACAAAAACACACACACAAACTTACACACTTACACACACACACACACACACGCATACACACACACAGCATTGCTTGTTCACCCTTTCCTCGGCATGTTCCAGAGATGAGTGAAGAAGAAGGAGCGAAGACTGTTCCTCCTACACTATAATTCATGTGAGAAACTCTTAATTAGCTCCTTTGGGATGAAAGTTGGATAAAATATAGATTAAAAATAACACTGATGAATCCGAAAAAGCAAATGGCCTCCGAGATAGAGAGATAGAGACAAACAGAGAAAGAGAGAGAGCGAGAGAGAGAGAGAGAGAGAGAGAGAGAGATAACAATGTAATGAAACAGAGGAATAAACTAGAAGATGAGTAAAAATCCAGAGAGGACAGTGATAAAAAACAGAGGGAGTGTGTTTGAGGATGTTGTTGCTCAGCGCCATCTGGTGATTACATGTGGTTGAACACTGTTCTGTTCTTGATCTCCCTGTACCAGCATGGGTTCCTCTGGGTAGTTCGGTTTCCTTCCACATTCCAAAGAGATGTACATTAAGTGAGTGGTCTAAATCGCTGTAGGTGTAAATGGTTTTGTGTGTGTGTGTGTGTGTTAGTCCTTTAATACACTGGTGACCTGTTCAGGGTGTAATTCTAATCAGTTTTATTTGTACAGTGCTTTTTATAATTGGCAGTGTCACAAAGCAGCTTTAAATAATAATAAATGAATTAATTTGGTAAATAATTTAAAGATTTCTCTATATACCCTATATATCCTCAATGAACAAGCCGGCTGCAACAATAAAAAAGAAATATATATATACACACACAAACAACACAAGCAGAGTCAGCGCCAGGCACAGGGTCATACACACATAGACAGCAGTGAAATACAAAGTAGGGGAAAGCAGTGCACACACTGCAAAACAAAGCAGAGGAGATTAGAGCTCTGAGTTGTGATTTGCTGCTGTTTAAATGCACTGCAGGAAGTGGGTTCCACCAATCACAACACAGGAGGCAGGGACAAGTGTAAGTTCGTCCTTCAGTGAAGCAGAATCAGGATTCAATGCAGTGGGCTGGGCCTAAAGATGAGAGAACAACAAAACACCCATCCCACCACCAACATAGACAAAAAGTACACACACACACACACACACATATATACAAAAACCAGAAATATAAACTGGGATGTAACGTAGCACTGTATTATATACTGAAATACCTTTAAGGAGTGCTGTTGTGTTTAACTGAGTATGATGAACAGACGAGACCAGAGTCTCAGAGCTATTAACTAGTACGACTTCACCTGTCTCGACCTGACTCAGTGTCAAAAAATTAAATAAAATAAAATAGAACCTATAAAAATCTTTCTATAATAAATCCTTACTAGGGATTAGTAACATGTGACTCATGTAAAAGAAACATGGAAGAGTTGTTAACACAGAAGAGTTCAATATGGAATACATCCCATACATTCATGTAAACAAGCAGACACCTGTCTGATGTATGTAAATGTATATTGTAGCTGTATACTCAGTATTGCTGTTATCTTGTCTTATTGGAGCTGATGTGTTCATGATCTATTCTTGTGATTTCGCACTCTACCATGGGTGAAACTACAAATTATGGCTTTTATTCTTTTTTTTTCCTTTTTGAAATTTTCCGTTTTTCTCCCCTAATTTACTCACATCCAATTCCCACCCATCAAGTATTGCCTTTCCTATCGTACGACCACTCCCAACCGGGGAGGGACATAAGCATGCCGTGACACGTGATGCTGCTACCCACTTCTTTACAAACTGCTGCCCTTTGTACCAATGAGCTCACAGATGCCCATGATGTGAATGAGTGAAGTGAGTGTATGCCATCCCTCCCTCCGGTGAGAGTTCAGCCAATTAGCTCCGACTGACTTCTAGCCACAGATGACTGCGGCATTAACTTGGATTCGATCTCCAGGTTGAAAGTCATGCACCATGTTGATGTGGCACTCAGGTGTCAAGCTAAGTAAGTGTAACTTCATAGCTGTAAGGTAAAAATACTTGATGAAAATATACATATTTTCAGTGAAACAGGAGAGTTTGGAAGGCTTTCCTTTCATTACACTTTAAAACAGTTATTACACAAAATAAATAGTTAGTAAGTAAAGAGCAAGTCATTACACTGAACTTGAGTTCTTTTATCAAAACAACAAGATATCATTTAAAACATAGAGGTACTAAGACAAAACTATTTGTGGTGATTATCTTAGTTTTGGAATGTTTTCTTGTGTGGAGTCTTTCTTTTTATTTTCCAGAGATGTGGCGGCTCCCGCCGGCACAGGCTCCACCCTCACCTGCACACCTGCACCAGATTTCCTGCAATCACCACCGGCATTTAAGCCCTGCTGGGAGGCTTCAGCCCCATCTCCGCCACGCAAACACACTATCTTCCGGGATTACACGCCCATCGCTTCCCCCCCATCTCTGCTACGCAGACACGCTCTCTTCCGGGATTGCTCGCCAGCCTCCTCAGCAAGCCCCAAGCCTCCAGCCTAACACCCTCTACGGATTCCTACTTCACCCCCAGTTCCCTGTTTCCCTTTCCTTCCCCTCTCCACACTGAATAAAAATTGTTAACCGCCTTTTTGCCTCCGGGTGTGCTTTTGGTTTCCTACATTACTTCTAGTTTGTTACCGTAACATTATTTAAACCTTGAGTTGTATATCAAGTAAGAATTAACGTAAAGGTTAGCTGCTGCTAACTCACTCATTTGCTGATTACTCATTTGGTAATTTTAATCGCAGTGAGGCTGGAGCCTATCTTACCTGACACTGGGCGAAGGCAGCGTACACTCTGAACAGTTCGCCAGATCATCACAGGGCAGTAGACACAACCATTCACACTCACATCCAATTCAATTCAATTAAATTCAGTTTTATTTGTAAAACTATGTGCTTTTACAGGAAACATTGTCGCAAAGCAGCTTTACATAATAAAAGAAATTTAATAAAGAATTTAAACTTAAGATTTTAAACATTTCTCTATAATCCCCATTCATCCCTAAGGAACAAGCCTGTGGTGACAGTGGCAAGAAAAAGAGTGTATATATTTAGGTCCACACGGAGCATCATCAACAGGATTGAGGGGCTTCTAAGATGAGAACTCCAACCAGTAGTAGCACATCAGGACGGATCACAGGATTCAGAGAGCAGCGGGATAAGGGTTACTGGTATCTCAGAAGTTGCATGTGTACCTTAACAAATACAGAGAGAGGGAAGGGACGTTGTTAGGTATGCTGATAACAGTATAATGTTTAAAGAATCCCTTCTTTAACAATTATACTGTTATGAGCATACCCAACAAGTTTATCAGTGCTGAGTGCAAGCTGGCATGACCATTCAGTGCTTTATAGGTAGTATAATAAGTAGTTTAGCTTAATAAGTAGTATTTTATATTCAATGTGAAATTTAATTGGGAGCCAATGCAGTGTAGATAAGATGGGGTCATGTGCTCATATCTTCTGGTTCTAGAGACTAAAGACTCTGCTGCTGCTGCATTCTGGAATAACTGGAGCTTGTTTATGCACCTATTAAAACATCCAGATAGTAACATATTATTACCATAATCTAATCTTGAGGTAACAAAAGCTTGAACAAGTTTTTCTGCATCATGCAATGACATCAAATTTCTTATTTTAATAATATTCCTGAGATGAAAGAAGGCTATCTGGGTAACATTATCTACATGAGCTTCAAAATGCCCCTCCTTGAAGCACCACCTGATCGTGTTATAGCGGTTTGCATGTCCTAATGATCCCGGCAGCTATGTTGTCAGGGGCATTATTCCCCCGGTAGGGTCACCCAAGGCAAACAGGTCCTAGGTGAAGGTCCAGACTAAGTCTATGAGCATAATTTCAAGGACACAGTTTCACTTGCCTGGATGCGGGTTACCGTGCCCCCCCCCGGAGCCAGGACTGGGGGAGGGGCTCGAAGGCGAGCGCCTGGTGGTCAGGCTTCTGCCCATGTAGCTCGGCCAGGCCCAGCCCAAAGAGGAGACATGAGTCCGCCCTCCCATGGACCCATCACCTGTGGGAGGGGCAATAGGGGTCGGATGCAATATGAGCCGGGTGGCAGCCAAAGGCGTGGGTTCTGCCGGAACGATCCTCGGCTACTGACTCTGGCTTTTAGGACATGGAATGTCACCTCTCTGGCAGGGAAGGAGCCTGAGCTGGTGTGGGAGGTTGAGAGATACCGACTAGATATAGTTGGGCTCAACTCAACACATAGCTTGAACTCTGGAACCACCCTTCTCAAGAGGGGCTGGACCTTGTTTTGTTCTGGAGTTGCTCATGGGGAGAGGTTCTCTCTGGTTGATGAAAGGGTAGCCTCCCTTCGCCTACATGTGGGGGGAACGGGTCCTGACTGTTGTTGTGCTTATGCACCAAATAACAGTTCAGAATACCCAACCTTTTTGGAGTACCTAGCGGGTGTGCTAGAGGGCGCTCCCCCTGGGGACTCTCTCGTCATCCTAGGAGACTTCAACACCCATGTGGGCTATGACAGTGTGACCTGGAAGGATGTGATTGGTAGGTACGGCCTCTCCGATCTGAACCCGAATGGTGTTTCGTTGTTGGACTTCTGTGCTTGTCATCGTTTGTCCATCACGAACACCATGTTCGAACATAAGGGTGTCCTTAAGTGCACATGGCACCAGGACACCCTAGGTCGCAGTTCAATGATCAACTTTGTAGTCGTGTCATGGAACTTGCAGCTGCATGTTCTGAACACTCAGGTGAAGAGGAGCTGAGCTGTCAGCTGATCACCACCTGGTGGTGAGCTGGCTCAGATGGCGGGGGAGGATGCCCTCCAGACCTGGGAGACCCAAGCGTGTAGTTAGGGTCCCCTGGGAACGTTTGGCGGAGTCTCCTGTCAGGAGGGCCTTCAACTCCCACCTACGGCAGAGCTACCACCACATCCCAATGGAGGGAGAGTCCGAATGGACCATGTTCCGTGTCTCCATTGTTGAGGTGGCAGCCCAGAGCTGTGGCCAGACGGTCATCGGTGCCTGTCGTGGGGGCAACCCTTGAACCAGGTGGTGGACACCTGCGGTGAGGGGGGCTGTCAAGCTGAAGAAGGAGGCCTATCAGGTCCTTTTGGCCTGTGGGACTCCCAAGCCAGTGGACAGATACCGACAGGCCAAACGTGCTGCAGCCCGAGCTGTCGCCGATACAAAATCTCGGGTGTGGGAGGAGTTCAGTGAGGGCCTGGAAAAAGATTATCAGTTGGCCTCAAAAACATTCTGGACCACCATCCGGTGTGCCGGGGGGGGGGATGAAGCAGTACTCCACAAACACTATTTACGGTGGAAGTGGGGAGCTGCTCACCTCGACTGGGGATGTTATCGGGAGGTGGAAGGAATACTTCAAGTACCTCCTCAATCCCACCAACATGCCCTCTGAGGAAGAGGAAGAGCCGGGGGGTTCAGAGGGGGGGTTCTCAAGGCTCTGGATGTAGTAGGACTGTCTTGGTTGACAGGTCTCTACAACATCGCCTGGTCATCGGGGGCCGTACCTCTGGATTGGCAAACCAGGGTGGTAGTTGGCCTTTTTTTTTTTTTTTTTTTTAAACCTGTCCTGTCCAGCATCATAGCAAGCAGAATGGCAGTCTGGTTGCAGTGTTGT
>JBCNYH010087319.1:178-10496 GCA_039654325.1 Tandanus tandanus | reverse complement strand
CCTGACGGGAAGTATCACAGCCTGGTTTGGGAACAGCACCAAACAGGACAGGCAAGCTCTCCAGAGGGTGGTGCGATTAGCAGAGCGTACCATCCGTATCGAGCTTCCCGACCTGGACACTATATACAGCAAGCGGTGCTGGACCAAGTCCAGGAAGATAACAGAGGACCTTAGCCATCCCAACTATGGACTCTTCTCTCTGTTGCGATCAGGGAAACGTTTCCGTTCCTTGAAAGCAAACACTGACCGAATGAGGAGGAGCTTTTTCCCACAGGCCATTCGGGCCCTCAACCAGAACACTGGTACCTGGACTTTGTAGACCTACCCTATACATGATCATTACATTCTACCTCAGCTGATTGTTGCACGCACAAATTGCACTCTCTTTACACCCTTCACTACTCAGCACACACAACAACCACACTCAATGGACATGTTGTGTGCATACTGCACCGACAGTTTACACACCGTATTACTTATAAAATCGTCACTACATTTATTTTATATTGTATATTTTATATTTTATATTTGTATTCACCCTTAACTATTGGATGTCCTTCAAATAGTTATTGTTATTTTTCTTTTTTCTTCTTGATCTTCATGGTTTTTTTATTCTTCTTCAAATATAGGACATTTCACTACATAATGTATTGTGTATTATTTTGTACGTGACAAATACATTTGAATTTGAACTGTGAATTTGAATTTGCCTTGTGTCTGAGTGAGATAGTGGAGGAAATGATGGCTGGTGAAGCGAATGCTATAATCACGGTTCATGATAATGGAAGCAGATCTCAAGGTGTTGGAGGATACTCTGTGCAGGGTATCACCATCATTGGGAATTTCCGGGCTTTACCAACTCTTTCCATATTGGCAGAGAGTAGAGCCAACCTGGCTAATCTTAAACTCACAGTACTCAACATTTTGTCTACTTGCATCACTAATTACATCCCTGCAGAGATCTATGAGGCTGTAACATTTAAAGCATTTTGGGCTTACTCCTTCCCTACATTCTCCATAATCATGGCCTCCACCACATCTAGCACACCTTTTATCCTCCTCACATAATTTAAACACATGACTATATTTCTGGCATTTAAAACACTTCACTGGTTTTTGTATGTAATCCCTTATCCTGTATCTCATAAATCCACAGTACAGCTCACTAGGTATGTTTTTTTAGTTAAATTCTATTAACACAAAACTCAGTTTCAGTCTTTTCAAATCCGCTGGTTAAATGCTTTGTACTTTTAACTCCTCCACATCTTAATTTAAGATTTTTGACAAGATCCTTCATGTCAACTGTTATAGGAATCCCATAAATCAGTCCTTTCTCTCCATGTTCTCCCACTCCCACTACCTTATTCACTACAGCTGTCCCAAAAGATTGTAATTTTTGAGCTTTCTCACTCTGTTCTTTTGAAGTGCATCCAATTAGTAAGTTTCCGTCATTCAGAACTCTAGCCAATCTTACATCTCCAACCTGATTTTTAATTATTTTTGCCAGTTTTATCGGGTCCAATTTTTTAACCCCTCCTTCTACTTCAAACCTCACAACAATATTAAACTGTATTTCACTTTCAGATACCTCATTCCTTGTTCTTTTTGATCCCTTATTTACCCTCCCTGACACTCAATTACTTCTCCCATCTTCCTCCTCTAAATCCTCTGTATTCCAACTACTCTCTCCCTGATCTCCTGCCATTGCTAAAGGAAGGAACACCAGCGAGCGTACTGAATACTGGACCTATACAGGCCGTCAGCCGATACCCACACAAGATATTCCCTCAGACGAACTTATTAAAAAAAAAAACAAAGGTATAGCAATGATACAGTTCTTGTATGATTCCTGTCTTTGTTAGTGCCAATCCGGTTTGTTGTTTCAATCCAGGCCTCTCCCAGCTCTCCATGTGAGTGTCTCCTACACACGGTGGCCTGCACATGCCAAACTGATGAAATGCTAAAAAACGCTCTCGTCTGAATACTTGGCATGAAAGTACCTAAGGGGGTGATTACCCTAGAGGTGCGATAAAAAAGTGACTGACGCAAATGACAATTTACGGCTCTCGCTTTTCATTCTCAAAATGTTCTCAAATTTGTCTCACGACATTTGCAGCATCGCATTTTGGTCACCTGGTTCATGAACTCATCGCAAAAAAATTTAAACATGTTTGAAATTTCTGGCCTGGCGAGCTGTCCAGGGTGTACCCCGCCCTCGGGGTTGAAATTTGCTGCTCAAAGTTCGGGATCCTGGAGAATGGAGGTTCGGAAATGGAGGTCCATTTGAGCCTGAGATTTGTTGTGGAAGGATCAGCTAAATTCAGCACAAACAGACTTTAATTCAAAATAAGAACTGTTTATTAATTCAAAGAAAAGATTAGCAAAGCTTGTCTATTCAATAAGCAAGAGTGATCTTCAAATGAGCATTCGAAGACAACTTTCCATTTACGGAACATTGTCTTATATACTCTTTTTGGCTTCCTGTTTTCTTTAGCGTGGGCACTTGGCCACGGTTATCTTTAAATCTCTCATTCATGTCTCTTCTTTGATGTAAATTCACATCATTATTTATTAAGCAATATGCTTAGTATAGCATGTCTCATTGTGTTGGTTCCTGTTTTTCAGCAGGCCTTGCCACATGGCCGCACACCATGTTTTTAGATGTTCAGTGAATGTCAGTCTGTCAGTGATTACATATTTTTATAACATATTTTTACAACACTGACCATTTTTCCAAAGGAGTGATTTTCTCACATATTTATATCCCAATGTTTTCCTAAGGAGTGTTTTTCTCTTAAGGCATTTATACAACAATATCAGGATGCCTGCTTTTACATCAGGTTTGCCAGTGTCAGGCTGACTGCTCTCACAATCACTTACGTACATAATTCCCCCCTTTTGTGACATCAATTTTTTTATTCTTCAGTCCATTGTCTTCTTTGCGTCCATAAATTTTAAGTCCATGAACCTTTCTTGTCCTTCACAACATTTTACCGGCATATGGTTATTATCTTACAACCCTTCAGTCTTTTCTTTTTTCTTCATCCTGGTTTTAAATACATATTTTAGTATAATATTATTTAATTAGGCCCTTCACTTCTGATGGAGCATAGGGCATCAATCATTTTCCTCCACAGAGTACGGTTTGGGGTCCTCCTCACTACCTGTGATCATTTCAAGTTCATTCCTCCCAGCTCCTTGTCCAAATCCCTGTGCCAAGATATCCTCGGTCTGCCTCTCTTTCTCTTAACCATGGGATTCCAGGACAAGGCCTGCCTGGTCACAATTGCAGGTGACTTTCGCAACGTGTGTCCTATCCACCCCCATTTCCTTCTTCTTATTCTTCTTATTTGTTCTTCAACCAGGGTTTCCTTAGCCATCTGCCAGACTTCCGTATTTGGAACCTTGTCCCTCCAACTAATCCATAGGATCTTCCTCAGACATGTATTGATAAATACTTGGATCTTGTTCAGAGACTTCTTAGTAAAACACCAAGTTTCTGAGCCATATAGAAGTACCGGTTTCACGTTGGACTTGAATACCAGGAGTTTAGCACTTACGCTCAGCATACTTGAGTTCAATATGTAGTTAAGCATTAAGAAGGCTGCCCTAGTCTTGCCTACTCTGGTAGTGATGTCGTTGTCAGAGCCTCCTAGCTTGTCCACCACGCTACCAAGGTACACAAAAGAATCAACTTCCCTCATGCTAGCAGATTGGTCTTGTGCTGCATTTGGATATGTGTATGTGAAATTAACACCAAGTTGTCTGCGTAATCCAAATCATCTAACTGCTCCCAGAGAGTCCACTGTATACCATTTCTTCTGTCTTCCGTAACTGACCTCATTATCCAAACGATAGCAAGGAGAAATAGGAAGGGCGAGAGCATGCACCCTTGTCTAACACCAGTCTTCACCTCATCTCAAATGCATCCGAGAGCCTCCCTGCATGGATAACTTTACAGGACATGCTTTCGTAACCGATCTTGATCAGGGATCTGAATTTCTCAGGAATGGCATTATGCAATTTACAAAGGGTGTCCCTGTCCACACTGTCAAATGCCTTCTCATAATCAATAAAATTCCCAAAAAGAGGGGTGTTCGAGCGACTGCTTCAGAATAACTCGGAGGGTGCAGATATGATCTATACATGTTCTGTACTGGCGGAAGCCAGCTTGCTGATCTCTGAGCTGAGCATCCACTGCTGATTTCATACTTTCTAACAGAATCTTGTTTAGTACTTTACCTGGGACCATTAGCAACATGAAAGTTCCTCTGTAATTGTTACAATCTCGCAGACTTCCTTTCTTTGTTATCTTGAAACTGAGACCCTCTTTCCAGTCCTCTGGTATTTCTTCTTTCTCCCAGATCTTACCAAACAGCCTATACAATATGTTAATGGTCAACCTCATATCAGCTTTCAGAACCTCCGCTGCAACTCCTTCAGGACCTGCTGCCTTACCCCACTTTAGAGAATTGATAGTCCTTCTTATCTCCGACTTGCTCAGTCTTTCACAGTTTGGGGGAGCATGGCTTCTGTTGGTGGAATGTTGGCTGCTCAATCAGGAACAGGACGGTTGAGAAGCTTGCCAAAGGGCTCTGCCCACCTTTACAGTTGGTCTTCTAGTGTGCCAAGCACCTCACCCTGCTTATCCCTGATTGGAACCTCGACCTGCCTTCGTTTTCCCGACAGTTTTTTGCGATGGTTGTATAGGTCTCTCATATTTATTTGAGCTGCAGATTCCTCAGCTTTCTTTGCCAAACCGTTAACAAACTCTCTCTTATCCTGGCGGATGCACCTTTTCACTTCTCAATGGACCTCTGAGTAATCTTCCAAAGCACGAGCCTTTTCAGATCTTGTTCGCCTGGAATTCAGCACTGCTTTCTTGCCTTTCCTCTCACACACCTTCTCTAATGTAGAATCCGATATCCATTCATTCTGTGTGTTATTCGTCTTTCCTAAAATCTATGTACACGTATCTATCCGGGTCTTTGCCTGTTGCCCTCTGACTCAACATCCAGATGCCAGTCTGACTCAACATCCAGATCTTGACCATTGTCTGCCTCCTGGAGGGATTGGAACCTGTTGGTAAGTGAGATTCGGAATTGGTCTTGAGTCTTCTCATTTCGGAGGAGGCCAAACTTGAACTGGGGTCGTTGTTTACCGGGTTTGGAATAATGCTTTAAACGATTATATTATTGCTGGTGAAGAGTGCTCGAAGATAGTACATGCCATCTTTTTGGGGCACTTAAGGTGCATTTGGGTCCTGTCTTTCAGCCAACCGGGACAAAACCTTGGGTGAAATATACCGGAGCTCTGATTGGAATTAGCTGCACTTGACCCAAGAATCCTATTGTCTTAGGGAATTTGCCTGACTTGGGGAGATGTGTGGCATAATTTGGACTTACACATGTGTATGTTGCTATGGTATCTATGATCATTGGGGTTGTTGGTCTATTTAGTTGAACCTGCAGCACCAGTTCTTCCCCAGCCTTGATCGTTATTATAGGAAGCTGGCTTTAGGATTCTCTGGGTCCCTTCAAAATCCCGCTTTGTGCCCTATCCGGTGGTTCACTAGGCTTGGTGATTGGGCCTGGTGACCTGGCCACTGTTTCTTGAGGCAGTCCCTCATCATGTGTCCTTCTTTGTTGCAATTCCAGGACTGTCCACCTTGTGGCCTTTCCTGTTGTCCATGGGTCTGTCTTCCTCTCATGTTGGGTTGTCCTTACTGTGCCTGGTTGAAATGGCTGTTGACAGGTGATGCATCTGTTTCCAGTATCCACTTCCTTTTCATTCTCTGGTAGTATGTCATGGGGTGTTCTTCATCTGAAATGGTTTCTCCCTGTCAGTTATTTAAATCAGTTCGGGAAGGAAATTCCTGTCTGAGCTGTGCCCAGATTCCTACAAGGATTGAATGCTGTGGCATTTAATGCCATGGTCGCAAGCTGTCGCAGGGCAATCCTGTCGGCGTCTCATAATACTCTGCACGTATTACCCATACCTATCACTCTTGCAAGCATTGCTTTTATGTCTCCCAGGCCAGCAATTTGCCTTGTGTATTTAATTTTAAATTCAAATTCAAATTTGAAGTTTTATCTTCGAATTCACGTATCCACTTAGACACCCCTTCATGTAGGTGGGGCAGGCTTTTCACTAATCCTTCTAGGTCTTGGTCCTGCCACCAGCATTTCGTCCCTTCACCAGCAGAGACATTTGGGTTCCTAATTGATTCTGAGTTTACCTGTTCCTATCTTTATATGTTTGGCTTGGCCTGGTGACCGAGGGGTCCTCGATGAGTGTTGGTGTTGCCAACGAGATGCTCTCTTCAACTTCAAGATCTGGCTCCTCTCCACCTCTCAAGTCCTTTGAGTATTCCTGTTCTTCCTTCATGTTTGATTTTTTAGATGGGTGTGTTTGTCGTATCAGCTTTTTCATCACTGGTGATCTCTTTACCTTGTCTATTACTCTGCCTTCTTCCTGCATCACTCATCTCAGTTCCTCCCTTAGCTCCGGTACTGCTGGGTCAGGGTCTCTTTTCCCTGTCAGGGCCGTTCCTCTTGTTCCTTTTCCAGAGATGCCCTCAGGTTTCTGGGACTGAGCAAACTTTCCTGTAATGTTATTTCAGCTGTTCGTGGTGACGGTCTCGTTTTCTGTTTTTGTTGTTCATTCATTCTTTGCTTCTGTCTCAGTATCTGTTCCCCTTCTTCCCAGATATAATCCTCGCATGGCCATTCCTGTGTGCGTGTTTGATATTCCCATCCTGTCCATGCATCCCTTTGTCTCCTGTGTACCGGTCTTCAGGCATATGCATCTTGTACTGACCTGCCAGTCTCATCCCTCCTTCCATACTGGGTACCTCTCCATGTTGGTTTATCTTTCTGCCTCATTTCACCCTGTCATCCAAACATTTTCTTCAGTTTATGGATGGAGCTTTTGGGGTTCTTGCTACTGTTTGAGTCCTCAATATTACTGACACACAACATATATTGTTTGTTGTAGTACACTTTTATGTTAAATGACACTAAATATCCAAGTATTTTCTTTACAACAGATTATGTTTTTCTCTTTGTTATGTGACATTGAATATGTATGTGTGGGTGTGTCTTTGAAAGTTCAGTCACAAAAGGGTTCCTGTCCGGATATGTTCAAGGTCCTGGGAGAATTTGCACCTCTAACTCTTGGTGCATTTTTCTAGTCTCAACCATGGTTGAAAGCTCTTTGATGGGCCATCTTTGATGAGCATAAAGGAGTATTTTAATGATATCCGGCTGATGGTATTAATTGTTACTGACTTTATGTGCCCAATGATAGAGGATTCTGTTTAGGTTCTGGCCATGGGGCTTCTAGTAAGTTCAGAGACATGTTTTTCTGCTCCTTTGTTGAGTGATATTGTGAAATGATCCTCTCTTGATGCATACAAGTTATTTGTGAACAGAATCTGCATTTCTGTCTCCTACAATATATACATGCATGTGTGTCTTTGTATATATATAGTGCTTAACAGATTTATTGGACCACTTGTCATAAATGAAATGACACAAATATTTTTGAACAGTTTATAATAATTAACATTTTATTTATTTATTTACTCCCCGAACAACTCCCCTGTCCATCTCAGGGCCAACACACACAAATAATACACACTCACACTCACACCTAGGGGAAATCTGTAACAGCAATTTAGCCTAATGTACAGGTCTTTTGCCTGTGAAAGGAAACCGGAGTACTCGGAGAAAACCCACAAAAGCAAACATGCAAATCCAAGAGGCCTCAAAACCAAGACATTCTTACTGTGAGGTGGATGTGCTAACCATTAATACTGAAACCATAATAAATGCAGTAACAGGATAAATACTAAAATCAGAATAAATGCTGAAAATATAATAAATACTGTAACCGAATAAGTACTAAAGTCAGAATAAATACTGTAACAGAGTAAATACTGGGAGAGAGTACATACTGAAATCAGAATAAATGCTGATATCATAATAAATATTGTAAGAGAATAAATAATAAAATCAGAAAAAAAAATTAAATACTGAAGCAGAATAAATTCCAAAAACAGAAAAAATACTGAAACAGAATAAATACTGAAACAGAATAAATACTTAAAACATGATAAATAATAACATCTGAACAATGAATACTGAAATCTGAATAAACACTGAACACAGAATAACTACTGTAAACATAAGAAATACTGAAATCAGAACAAATATTGAAACAGAATAAAGACTGAATTTGAAAACACTGAAAACAGAATAAATATTGAAAACAATAAATACTAAAATTAGAATAAATTCTGAAACAGAATAAATTCTGAAAGCATAATAAATATTGAAATCAGAGTAAATAGTGAAACAGGAAAAATACTGAAATCAGAACAAATACTGAAATCAGAGTAAATACTGACATCAGAGTAAATACTGAAATCAGAACAAATACTGAAATCAGAGTAAATACTGAAATCAGAATAAATTCTGAAAACAGGAAAAATACTGAAATCAGAGTAAATACTAAAATCAGAACAAATACTGAAATCAGAGTAAATACTGAAATCAGAGTAAATACTGAAATCAGAATAAATACTACAATCAGAGTAAATACTGAAATCAGAGTAAATACTGAAATCAGAGTAAATACTGAAATCAGAGCAAATACTGAAATCAGAGTAAATACTGAAATCAGAGTAAATACTGAAATCAGAGTAAATACTGAAATCAGAGTAAATACTACAATCAGAGTAAATACTGAAATCAGAGTAAATACTGAAATCAGAATAAATTCTGAAAACAGGAAAAATACTGAAATCAGAGTAAATACAGAAAACAGAATAAATTCAGAAACAAAATTAATACTGAAAGCATAATAAATACTGAAATCAGAACAAATACTAAAATCAGAGTAAATACTGAAATCAGAACAAATACTAAAATCATAATAAATACTAAAATCAGAGTAAATACTGAAATCAGAGTAAATACTGAAATCAGAGTAAATACTGAAATCAGAACAAATACTAAAATCAGAGTAAATACTGAAATTAGAACAAATACTAAAATCATAACAAATACTAAAATCAGAGTAAATACTGAAATCAGAGTAAATACTGAAATCAGAACAAATACTAAAATCAGAGTAAATACTGAAATCAGAGTAAATACTGAAATCAGAACAAATACTAAAATCATAATAAATGCTGTAACAGAGTAAATACTGAAAACAGAATAAATTCTGAAACAAAATTAATACTGAAAGCATAATAAATACTGAAATCAGAGTAAATACTGAAAACACACTGCTTGTGTAGGTTTCCTCAAGGTACCCCGGTTTCCTCCCACAGCCCAAAGTGTTGGTTGGGCGAGCTGCTCAGGATGGACCACGCCTGTCCCCCAGTGTCCAGGTAACAGTTAGTACAGGTAACTGTGATTATTGTGGGGATAGGAAATATGTTTTATCACACTGTCATATCTATTGTAATACACACTCCTGACCAGCTGATGGCGGTAAATCGCCAAAACCTTGTTTGCCAACCGCCAACCCCTCAATGAATAAGAAGAAGAAGAAGGGAGAAGGGTCTGGCTGTGACGGCTCACTTCGCACGTGTTGGGTGTGTTGTGAAAGTAGTCGTTAATACGTTGCTTTTATGCGACTCAGTTTGTGTATCCCAGAGAGTAAATCTGTTTATCACGTGCCTGAAGATGGAGATGGATGAACCGGAAGCATGTCCATCCAGTAACCCAACCTGGGCGGCTCAAGAAGAACCGTGGAATTTACAGCAGACTCCTCAGTACCAGTTCCACAAATTTCAGGCATTAAGAGACTGGAATTGGTTTCAGTCCACACCGACATGTCAGTGGGGTCCCAGTCCCAGGCCTCCTGGGAATACTTCTGGGGACCCGGGTTATGGAATCCAGTGCCCCGGTATGTGTTTATTTATTTATTTATTTATTTATTAATTATTTGTTATTAATTATATAATAATTTGTTCTGTAGGTTCCACCTCAGTGTACATGTTCTGTAGGTTCCACCACAGTGTACATGTTCTGTAGGTTCCACCTCAGTGCACATGTTCTGTAGGTCCCCACCTCAGTGTACATGTTCTGTAGGTCCCCACCTCAGTGCACATGTTCTGTAGGTCCCCACCTCAGTGTACATGTTCTGTAGGTCCCCACCACAGTGTACATGTTCTGTAGGTCCCCACCACAGTGTACATGTTCTGTAGGTCCCCACCACAGTGTACGTGTTCTGTAGGTCCCCACCACAGTGTACGTGTTCTGTAGGTCCCCACCACAGTGTACGTGTTCTGTAGGTCCCCACC
>JBCNYH010086941.1:0-10505 GCA_039654325.1 Tandanus tandanus | reverse complement strand
GGCACGATCTGGCAATGCTTGTGGGGAAATGCAGGGTTTATATACACAGAGAGTGAGGCAGGCAACGAGACACAGGTAAGCTCAATAATTAGGATATGGAAAGCCAAAGGGGACAAACAAAAGCACACAATACCAGAGCACAAAGCTAACTAGTAGGAGTACTAACAGCATGCTTTAAAGAAATAATCAGGTGCAGAAGGGGACTTGCTTTCACCCGGTGTATGTCCACTCAGAGGGAGCTCTGGGTTCCGACAGGGGCTGGATCAAAAGGTCTCTTTATATGCTTATGATTTGCTCTTGTATGTTTCTGACCCTGCCAACTCTCTGCCACATGTTTTTCGCATTCTGGACCAATTTCATGACCTCTCAGGCTACAAATTGAATATACAGAAAAGTGAGCTGTTTCCCGTTAATGAGGCTGCTCGTCAATTTCCGATTGCTTCTCTTCCTTATAGGGTGACTAATAAGTTTGTGTATTTGGGCGTCTGTGTTACAGTTTCTTCCCTTAATTGCTCAGACAGAGCTCGATCTCAAAATTTGGATGTCCACCGGTCGTATTAATTCCGTGCAAATGATCATTCTCCCTAAATTTACTTATCTATTCCAATGCGTTCCAGTATTCACTCTGAAGTCATTTTTTCGCAGGCTCGATTCCCTTGTGTTCTCTTTTATTTGGAATGGCAGAGCCCCCATGATTTAGAAAATTATTTTGCAGCGCCCGAGACTCCTTGGCGGTATGGCCGCGCCAAATTTTCTAGCTTACTATTGGGCTGCCAATATTCGTCCGATTGTTCATTGGTTGTACGAAGATCCCGGCGCTGATGCTCCATCTTGGTGTGCTCTCAAATCCTTGTCATGTTGACCATCCTCTCTGCCAGCTTTGGTTTATTCTGGTGTTTCCATGTCCTCAGCAGAATTTATTAAAAATAAAATCGTGAAGTCAACTATGAGGATTTGGTCACAGTTGCGTCGTCATGTTGGTTGGTTATCCTTCTCTTTAAGTTCCCCTATTCACTCCAATCATGCTTTTCAGCCCTCCTTACTTGATAAAACTTTTATGGGCTGGCAGAACTTTGGTATCACAACTTTTGCAGATCTCTATTTGGATGGTATTTTTTCTTCATTTGAGCAACTCTGCACTAAATTTGATCTGTCAAAAAGCAAAAAGTATGTCCACCAAATTTCAAGGGTATCATTTCTATATTGTGCACTAAAATTTCTCAGATACAGCATTCTTCCTCTCTCTCTCTTAGGACGGATTGAGAACTTGATCTTGGTGATAATATTTCTGAGGACCTCTGGCGGTCTATTACGGGAAGAGTTCACACGTCTTCCATCTGTGCCAGGCACGGTCTAATGCAGTGCAAAATTGTTCACCGTACTCATTGGACTAAACAGAAGATGTCGAGGTTCTTCCCAGATGTGTGTCCAACGTGCGATCGCTGCAACTTAGCTCCGGCTACTCATGCCCATATGTTCTGGTCATGCGCGGAACTGGTAGACTATTGGTCTCTCATTTTTAAAACCCTTTCTGAGTGCCTGGATAAACAGATCGCCCCTTGCCCATTCGTGGCTATTTTTGGTGCCCCTTAGGATTTGCTCGTGTTGTCAAACGCAGAGGCCGACTGTGTTGCCTTTGCCACTCTTTTGGCCAGGCGCCTGATATTGCTGAGATGGAAGGATGCACACTCTCCCACCTTTGCACATTGGGTATGGGACGTACTTTATTTTCTGAAATTAGAGAAAATAAAACACTCCCTGAGAGGCTCTATGAAGACCTATTATAAAATGTGGAATCCCTTCCTGGACTACCTTAAGGACAGGAATGACCTACCCGCACTTCCTTGTTCTGAAGCCATGTCTACCCATTTTGAACACCCTTGCATTTCATATAGCCTACTTGCTTAATTTCTTATTTGTTTATTATTGTTATTATTTATTTATTTTATTTTATTTTATTTTACTATTATTTGTTTATTTATTTAAAATCTTACACTTCACTGGGGTACTGCTTTTGATGTTGTATTGTACATTGTCATTTCTTTCCTTGTATTGTGTTTGGTTCAGCCTGTGCCTCTTTCAGGATGCTGTCTTTGTTGTTGTTTTTACCTTTTTTTTTTTTTTTGCTTATTTCCTGTTATTCTTGTTAAGTGTCAAAACACTTAATAAACAGATTTGGGGGAAAAAAATTTACTTCTCAATAATTTTTGGGTGAAAATGTATTGAATGGGAACCAAAAAAATAATTCCGACAAGTATATTGAGGTAAAAGTATGGCTAATAAACAAAAACATTGAAAATACCAATTTTTGGAAAGTGTCACAAATTTGATTTATTTTTGACTTTTGCATAGCATGAATGAACTTTAAACCATATGGAATGGTTTAGCAAGTGAATAAATTAAAAAATACATTACACTTATACAACTTAACAAAATGAAGATAAATCAGAAACCAAGTACTCTTCAAGTATTTATTTCATGTAATTTTGGATCATATAGATGAGAATAAGTAAACAAACAACAATATATAGTAATAACAAAAATAACAGTCTCTTTTTTGAGAAAAAAGTCAATATTTAGTGTGGTCACCCTTTACTTTGATTACAGCATTTAACCTTTCAGGCACAGTGTTCACAAATTTTTTAATTTCTTCACTCGCTGAGTGTATGAGTATACCATTCCATATAGTTTGAAGTTCGTTCATGCTATGCAAAAGTAAAAGAAAAAACAAACAAATAAACTTGCGACACCTTTCAATTTTTCAGAAAAAATGGTATTTTCAGTGTTTTTGTTCATTAGCCATACTTTTCATAGGAAAGGAAACATATTGATTCAGGACCAAAGGAAACTTAATTATACTTAAAACCTGCTTTAAAAAAAAGACACTCATTCATTTTTTTATTAGGAGGTGTTGCAGGGCTGATAGCAGCAAATTATCAGAGCTATATAAATCATAATCAAGAAGCAACCTTAGAATCAAAAATGAACACTGGTACTTGCCTTTCATTGAGGGCCCAAGACTGTGCTTGTCTTCTTTCACAAACAATGTCTTGCTCAGCTGCTATTTTACCTAATTAGTCCCCACGTATTTGGTGATGATCAGTTTCATTCTGCTACTAGGACTTTACCAGTCTGCCTACCCTGCCCCAATGGCCCCAGCTCTCTAATCCTGGTAGTGGCTTCTTGTTGTCATACTATCACAAGCACCTGTGTTTCCTTTCCTTCCTTGTTTTTTTTTGCATTTGCAGTTAATTATCACAACTGTAGTTGTGCCACTCTTTTCAGAATGTCTTTCTATTGATAATCCTACTACATCTTCAAATCCTTCCAACACTAGTTTTCTGAATATACTTGTATGTGGGTGAAATCTGTTTCTAGCTTCCACTTTTTTCATTCTTTGGTAGTATGTGGTTGGATATAAATAAATAAAGTGTCAGAAATCTCTTCCCCCTGGAGATTGTTCAGGTCTGTCCTTGTTGGGTATGCCTTCCTTAGTTCCCTCCAAATGCTGTTCCTGTATGGATCCTTTCTGTTGCGTTTAGCTGGGTAGTTCTAATCATGCCTAGTGCTCCATTATCCACCTTCACTGCTATTTTAATTGTGTCTTCTAGTCCAAGTATTCTTGCAAATCCTGACTTTATGTCCCCCAGGGCGAGCATAGTCCCTTGTGTTTTATCCTCAAAATCCATTTAGTACCCCTTAAGTTCCCCATAGTTGTTACCATTATTTTCCACAGTCCCCTCAGTCTCACAATTGCCTCCATCCTCAGCACCAGGTTCTAATCAGTTATCTGCATAGTCCTCATTATCCTTCCCTCCCTGGTTTTGTACCTGATAGTTTAACTTAAAGTTCCCTTTATTCACTGGGTATATTCCCTGGCTCTGTGATGGGGGTTAATTCCCCTTATTTTACATATGTCTGGTGCATATGGTGGTGGAGTTCTGCCCGAGCTTCATCAAATGTGCCTTCCTCTGGCTATTTTGTTTATAACCCTTTGGACCTTCGGTTCCATTTGACTGACAATTTATTTATTTGACTCTTAGCATTAGGCTCTTGCTCACATAATTCTTGTACTGATGTCCTTTTAACAATATTTGTGTTCTGTCCGTAATGCAATAAACAGTTAACACCTTTATAGCTTTTCTGGTTAGCAACCTCATCCCACCTTCCTCAGAATATTAATAATTTTAAAGATGGTGACGAGACATCTCTGTAGTGTTATATATTTTTATTGCTCTACGGCACTTTACAGTTAGGAAAACAAAATAACACATCCAATATTTCTAACAGTAGCAATATAACAGATTAATGATTACTTGGGGCTGTGCTATGCACCTCTCATATTCAAATGATTGATAAAGCAGTATGTCCTCTGCCATTTTTAAATGGCTTGTAACCCCAGTTTAATCTGCAACATCCCCAGTTCATTGCACAGCATCATCAGTCAAAGGATTCATTGACTTATCAACCCATCTATTCAATTGAATCATCAATTCATCATCTATTCAGCCCTGAGACTGATTTAATAAGTCTCATTATTACATTTAATTATGCAGTTTGAGCATTTATCCCAGTTATCATGTTGATGTTTAATCATTAACTTTAATTCTGATGTTTATTCTTTAATTCTACTATTAATCTCAATTAATAAACTTGTCCTCTAAATTAAAATAAATTATTCAATTCCAAACTCCAGACTTAAATGTTAAATCCAGCACTGTGTTCCCATGCATGTTGAAGATAAATGTAAAATTCTAAATAATTGGATTATAATAACTTTCATTATTTTTTGTAGCTCACGATAGAATCAGACTGAATTCCTTCCCCTTATTGGTAAATCTAAATGTATTTATAACGCACTATTGGGTTCCCATATGTTTCCATGATTATTGCTAGTGCTAGTCACTAGAGGTCATAAGCACTAGCTTAAGCACCCTAGTAGGGTGCCTAGGAAGTTTCCCCAATCCCGGAGGTGGCTTGCACAGTGTCATCATGAATCAAAGACGGCCCTTCTGAATATATTTTGTGTCTCACATTAGCACAGGTGTTCACGTTAAAATGCCGCATAGCATAACTGAATTAACATAAGGAATGTGAAGCTCATTTTTACTGAGGGCCACATATCAAAATTTCTAGGTCACCAAGTGCCGAATAATCACTGAACATCCATTTTAAAAAGGGCATGAAATGAAATCTACATGGCAAAATGATTAGTTTAGGTATTTGTCCTCTTTTGCCTTTTTCACTTCACTTTTCTGACAACAATAACAAAAACAATACATTTTATTCTATCTATACAAATAGTAAAAGCATGTGATTGGTACTTTGGTCATCTTTTCCGATCAAGGCAGATTCAGAAAGGCACAAACATCACCTGTTTAAACTGAGCATATGCACATGATTCTTGTCTTAAGACATTACACTACTCTCATAAATATATGGGCATGTACATATCTGCTGTATTGTAAGTGATGACCACAACACACTTCCTGCGACACTAATTTCAACACACTTCACTCATTTCAATTTAATACATTTTTATATTCTTCCTTTCTCCACCCTGTAATTATTATGGTTACCACATCTATATTTATTTATTTATTTTATGTTGCTATACTGTATTAATCCTGCAAGGGGAAATGATTGCCTCTGAATTTAACCCATCCAACATGAGCACACACACTCAGAGCAGTGGGATGCCACACACATTGGGGGTGCCCAGAGAGCATTTGGGGGTTAGGTGCCTTGCTCAAGGGCACTTCAGCCATGAATGTGGAGGAAGGGAAGGTACAGCTCACTTCCCACCACCACACATTTTTCTGCTGGTTCGGGAATTCAACCAGTGACCTTTCGGTCCCAAAGCCACGTCTCTAACCATTAGGCTATGGCTGCCCCAATCATAAATTCAGCAGTGGCTTCAACTTTTACTTACTGGAATCTACAAATTGTGGAGATGACCCTATGATTACTTTTTCCAAATTATCCCACAATTCATAATTTGTCCACCATTCCCATTTAATAAATCGTTTCTGATCATGGTGGACACACGTTCTCTTTAGAACAACACAATACCCATCCCTGGTCTGAGGCCCCCATTCCATTTCTTCCATCTAGCTTATCCTGGATGTCTTCACTGCACTCATGGAATGGAATGCAGTCATGGAAACTGCTTTTACTCTGTCCAGATTCTCTGTCTTTCTCATGGCATAGGATTTTCTACCATTTTCAGACTGGGCAGAACTTCTTGAACAATAGGCCTGTTTACATCAGCTTCTAATTCCCATCCCTGCTTGTTTCTCAGTAATGGGTTCTCTACACTAGATATTTCCCACTGCCTTGCCCACTTTTGCTCCTTGGCCACAGGCCTTTTCACATAAAGCTATCTCCTGTCTTTCTGCCTACAGAGTGGGTCTAAAGCCTCACTCTCCTTTCTGCCCCAGCTTGATCCCCAAGGCACCTCAGAGGTGGAAGAGGGGGATAAAGGACTCTGGCTCATGGAACTAGAATTAGAAAATCTCCTACTAGAGACAGAAAATTACTGTATAGAGGCAGAGGCGGAAAATGAAAGATGCCGAATAGAGGCAGAGGTGGAAAATGAAAGACTCCAAATAGAGGCGGGAATATAGATGAGGAGAATGGAAATGGAGCAACCTAAATATAAAACACAAGCCACCAATGATGAGTCACTGCATAAATGTAATTATGGCAAACACATAAACCTGGTACCACCCTTTAATGAAGATGCAGTGGGCAAATATTTCATAAACTTTGAAAGAATCGCCACCAGTCTTGACGGAGTGTGACCACTTCTTTTGCCTTTCAGAACACAGAAAGTGTTCTGAAAGGCAAAAGCCAAGAAGTGTTCACTGCACTTTCATGAGAACAAAGTCGGGAATATGAGGTGACCAAGGCCACCATCATCAAAGCTTGTTACCAGAGGCATACCGCCTGAAGTTTAGAAGCTATTGCAAACCATTACACTTATGTGGAGTTTGCCTATGAAAAAGAAATACTGTTCAAAAGGTGGTGTAGCTCCAGCAGAGTCGACCGCTTAGAGAAACTTGGGCAAACTATACTGCTTGAGGATTTCAAGAGATGTGTTTGCAACCTACCTGAATGAACACAAAGTTGACACACCTGAAGAGGCTGCCATCCTGGCTGACGACTACATCCTCACCCAAAAGCCAGTCTTTTCCAAGAAAAGTGATAACAATGAGAAGGCAAAGCTTTACTCTGGTGAAAACTCCGAATCCACCAGTGGCAAAGATAAGTCCAATGTCCAGGTAAAGGAATCTGAGAAAAATCAGTCCAAACCTGTGTGTGTTTCTACTGCAAGAAAGATCATGTGATGACTGAGTGCTATGCCCTGAAAAAGAAAAAAATGACCTGATGCACTCATTTCCTCCAGAAAGCCTTATCCCCATGAAACCCTTAATACGGTTCCTGAGCATTGTCCTGAGCAGTCTGACGTTAGAGGGCAATACATTCCTTTTGTGTCCGAGGGAACAGTGTCACTTATTGGTACAACCAATCCAGTACTGATCAAGATCTTGTGGGATACTGGGGCAACTCAATCTGAGTGTTGAAGGGTGTATTACTTTATGATTCAAGTTTGGCCACTGGTGAATTTAGGATTTTGCAAGGTCTTGAGGGTGGTTGTAGGACAGCTCCCTTACATAATGTTAGACTTGGTGTAAGGCCAAGTGGTTTGACAAATTTAAACATGCCAGTACAAGAAAGAGGATATCCTCCCATGTGGTATTGCACATGTGGCAACTTGTTTTTGTCTACAGATTGCCCCGTGTAGCATCATTGTTTGCCCATTGACAGATGTTATGAAGTAAAAACAAAGTTTGCTTGGTCCGAATCTTGTCCAAAAGCTTTCAACAATGTCAAGTCCCTGCTGTGTGCACAACCCATCCTTCAGGCTCCGGATTTCAGTAAACCTTTTAGTTTGGCTGTAGATGCCAGCAATGATGGTGCGGGTGAGATGCCATGGCAGGCAGATGACAATGGCATTGAATTTTCATTCATTCATTTTCTGAACCGCTTAATCCTAATTAGGGTCGTGGGAAAGCTGACGCCCATCTCAGCCGACTCTGGGCAAGGGCAGCATACACCCTGGACAGCGCAGGGCAGAAACACGCTGACGGCTATGCAGGCTACTCTTGACGAAAATCAGCAATGGTTCTTTTACATGCCTCTCACCATAGACAGTGAGAGACATGGCCGGCCTTTGATAACCCAGTTAGCTGCACTGGGGACAGCAGTGACAACCCGTTGATAGTGGGGCTTGAATCCCCGACCTTGGGATCAGTAATCCAGCACACTGCCATCGGGCCACCACTGCCCGGCATTGGATATCCAGTCTGTTATTTTTCCAAGAAATTTGACATTCACCAAACAAATAATTCAACTATTGAAAATGAGGCATTAGCCCTAATTCTAGCTATGCAACATTTTGAGGTATACTACTCCTCTTCAAGTTAACCTATACTAGTGTATTCTGACCACAGCCCATTAATATTCTTAAACAAAATGAAAACCAAGAACTGAAGATTGTTGAGTTGGAGTTTAATGTTGCAAGAGTACAACCTTTTTGTAAAACATATTCAAGGAGTTGCTAATGTATGCGCAGACACCCTTTCCATATTGTATTTTGAATACATATCTTAAAATATTGTTTGTACATAGCTAAGATTGTACTAATTATTATAGATCGTTTTCAAGTTGTTCTGCAGCTTTACATACAAAAATATAATTTGTCATTATGGTAATTGTCACTTTGTTTCCTATTGAAAGATTTTCCTAAAAATTGTCAGAAATTCCAACGATTCTTTTTCGGATGGAGGTGTGACGTAACAGGCACATCCTGTGATGTACAGATGTGATGTATCTATCGTGATGCAACAGGCATATCGTGGGATGTAACAATGTTGTCATAGGTGGATGTTTGTTCTGGTAGCTGTATATATGTGAAGAATGCTCCAGAGCCAGTTGGACGGACTAGCCGATGCCCATCGGTAGTTAGTCACTGCTGGCATGCCACTCCAGTCTCCAGATAATCATCAACTTGCCACCCAAGACTGTGGACGTCACCTATCATCTTTGACCTCCACTACAATCGGACTGTAACTGCCACAACCTCATCGGTACTGGATATGGACACTCTCCTGTTTAGGACTGTTTAGCTAAGTTACTTCATCATACTCATTCTGTACCTATGTAATTGCTACATTCATTGGCTCATCCATAATGAATTGTTAAACCAACATCCTTTTCCTGACATTTCTGGAACTCGCTTCTGTCTGTCACAATACAATCACTCACACACAGAAAATTGTTCCAAGATTGGACCCCTTCAACAAATATAAGTATAACTTGCCTGTTATACTCTTGTAGCAGGATATAGTAATCATCCTTGCTGGTGTTCAGCTGGTTTGTCTTTCGCAGCCAATAACTGTGGCAGAGGATTGTATAAAAGCAAGTAGAGGGTATTCTTTCCTTGACTCGCTTTGCCGGAGGCTGGGTCCCATCACTTTCTTGAGTCCTTCACTTCCTCTTCCACCTGGTGGCCAAAGCTTGTTTGGCTGTTGCATGCTGTTGGTATGTGCTGCTTCTCGCATGTTCTCCCATGTGGTATTTCACATGTGGCAACTTGTTTTTGTCTACAGATTGCCCCGTGTAGCATCATTGTTTGCATCATGCTCATTGACTGGAATTGCCTGACTGGGTTAATCATAATAGTGTAGTGTCACAGCGCTGACTAGCCCACCCAAAACACTCTGTGCTGCTTTGCTTGAAACTGCTTCACTTGGACCAAGATTGCCTCACTTTTCTTCAAACTGCTTTGCTTTGGCCAAGACTGCTTTGCCTTACCTGAAACTGCTTTGCCTCGCTTGGCCTTACTCTGTGCCGCTTCATGCAGAAGCTTGGCTGCAGTTGGAATTAGCTTTGCAAACGTTGCTAGGCCACAGTTTCGGATTCAGCTGTTCTTTTTGTGTGTGTGTGTGTGTGTGTGTGTGTGTGTGTGTGTGTGTGTGTGAGTGAGTGAGAGAAAGACAAGTGTTAGTAGCTTCGTTGTTTTCTTGTACTTGCTGTGGGTGTACACAGAAATGATCTGGCAGATATATTCGCAAAAAACAAGCACTAAGAAAAGAACAAATTAAAGTCAAAACAAGCCTGGGGAAAACAGAAGCAAAATCGATAATCAAAAACGAAATCCAGAAAATATGGGAAGAGAAATGGAGTATAGGAAGCAAGGGGAGAGAGCTATTCGCGATAAACCCAAAAGTAGGAGAATCAAGGCAAGAAAAAAGAAACAGAAGGAAAGAAACCGTTATTACAAGTCTTTTAGTTGGACACACTGGACTGAACAGAACTTTATTCATTTTGGGAAAACACGAAAGTGGAAGATGTGGGGTTCCTGTGTCAGAACTCAGAGCCCCCTCTGAGTGGACATACACCGGGTGAAAGCAAAGTCCCCCTCTGCACCTGGTTATTTC
>JBCNYH010086634.1:0-10515 GCA_039654325.1 Tandanus tandanus | reverse complement strand
ACTACAGCACAGACACTCGACAATGGCCAATGGTAATTGGATAATTTCCCACGGTACACCTGACGATCTCTCACGGCGCACAGTCGTTGAAAATCACTGGCATAGACAACACGCAGCTCCAACAAGGCTAGACGTGGGAATGTTTTTTTTTTAAATTGTAATTTTATTTAATTAATTTTATTATTACTATTCTTAGTAGTAGTCATAAAAGTAGTATTATTATTTTAGATTTTATAATAATAATAATTATTATTATTATTATTATTATTAATATTAATAGTAGTAGTAGTAATTTTATGATTAATATTATTATTATTATTTGTAGTAGTAGTTGTTAAAATTAATAAGAGTTGTATTCTTTTATTCACAATATAGAATTTCTGTGTTCCTATGTCTGTAGAATAAGCCAAATACCATATTTGAACTCAGGCTTTCTTTCTCAGACATTCTATAGCTAACACAGGAAACTCTCTATCTAGTCCCCCCTAGTTCTGTGGGTGAAAACAGCAGTCCCCATTGTATCTTTAGTGATAAAAATCTGTCAACCTGCGCTTGGTGTCAAAGAATATGTGTATGTTTAGAGATTAAGTTCCTGTTTTGTGAGGCAGGATATATGGTCCATAGATATTTTTTCTTCTTGCATATCATGTAAAACATATGTCCTGTGACGTCAAGTAAAGGTCATGAAAGGTCAACCATGGGGGCACTTAGTGGCACAAGACGTGTGCGTAGGTGTGGCCTGAAGATAGCAAAATGTTATTCTGATGTTTTAAATTACATTACTCAACTGGGAACTGATCGAATCTGCTTGGTCTTTCACACATCAACAAACACGAGGAACCAGTGAGACCTAGTGAAGATGGTTCCTTACATAGTAGTAGTAGTTGTAGGATTATTGAATTAATAATATTATGTCTGCATTATCCACCAAATAATGTAGTATTAATTGATGATAATGTATTTTTTCCAACATTAATATGTATGAAATCACTTAATAAACTGCCGGCATTTCCACGGAAATAATATATATCCAATCATTAATCACCAATGATCATATAATGATATATAAAGGATACTGCTTTGGTGTTAGCTCAGTGATCAGATTAACAACAATTAACAAGCAGGAGTTTATTCTGTGATATAGATATAGACAGTGCAGGTGTTTTGACACCCAAACTGAGTAGGAATTTATTGTAACTTATCGATTAGCTCAAATGAGGGGAATTAATTACACATAATTGTTACTTAACCTGGATTGAAGCTATTTCGTCCAGCAAAATAGTTAAACCAGACATATAGTAACAATACTGCTGAAACTACTCTTTACTGCACAGTTAAAAAGAGTTTCATTGTAATTAAAGGGAAATTTAGCCTTCAAGGAGCTGGATACAGTTCAGGGACTTACGTTTTTGTAAGAAACAAACAAACTCAAACAACATGTATTTACTAACTACAACAAACAAAGATTAGACAAGATAATTGATGGTTGGATTATGGAAATGACTGTACCAGAACAACATTAACGGACACATAAGATTGGCAAACTTTGGATCATGTCCAAGACCAGTGACAGAGCGAGATGATGATTAAGGTAGTTTAACAAAAAGGCACCACGAGTTATCAGAATGTTATCAGAAGCTGTGTTACCCATCCCTATTGTTTGAACTGGGCTTCCGTGCTGTTTTAAGATGTCGAGTCATGTGCTAATGTGGGGTGCTTTCTGCGCTGGGTCTCTCCACGGGGAGTGGTGTCTTCATGGGTTTCATGTTGAGCTGGGCATCTTGGTGTCGAGCTGGCCTTTCTGGAGAGTTTCTAATTTTCCCCATCTTTCTTTTGCCATTAAGTGTGATGAACCAAAGTTCTTCTTCTTTCTTTCTTTATGTTACTTCATGTTGTTTTCCCATCTTCTCCCCGTTCTTCTGTAGTAGCTTCCTTCTCATGCAGCCATTCTTGTGTAGCATGCCTGATGTAATTTGGAATGGTGAATTTAAGTCCAAACTTTATGCATATTAATGAGCTAGTACCTGGGCCTCTGGCCAATAGCCAGCAGTTCAGCCTTGAGCCAAGGTTTAGAACTTCTCAAATCATAGTTTGTGTGCTTTTACAATTAAAGTAATATAACTTCTTCCAGGTACACTTATTTGGAAATTAACACACATATATGTGTGTTCACGAGAACATGAGCTTTACTGTAATATGATTTTTTTTTATTTGGCTGGATGGATAACAGGCTTCTAGCTGATTAAGTATTTTAAATGAGATAAATTATTTTTTCACATGAACACATTCCTTTACCACACATTATTTACATATATGGACACAGTTTCATAATCATCATTACTTGGTCATACCAATATGCATTCTAAGAAATAACACCTGGTTTACTTTCTGTGTGTGTGTGTGTGTGTGTGTGTGTGTGTGTGTGTGTGTGTGTGTGTAAATTCACAAATTATACAAGTTATACAAATTTAACAGCAGAGTTTGTTATGAAATTGATCAGTTTTATAAAAGTTTCTATTATATTCAGTCCTTGAGACAAAAGATGCATTCTTTGGATATCTGGTCTGGAACTTTATAATCATCTTAAACTGTTAATGGGGTTTTGTATAAAAAGCTGTTTTCTCCAATGTTTATGACACTTTTAAGTGCACATGAAGGACGTTTTAGGTCAAACCAAGGCTTTTAATACCTTCTTGAGGACTTTGTGTAAACACAGTCTTTAAATTGAAGAAGGGGAGCATTCTGATGCAGATTTCCAAAGATAGATTTTATGGATGATTTTAACCCAATGTCAAAGGAATTATTTGGTCATAATATTTGTGCATGGCTGATGTTCCCTACATAGTAGTAGTAGTAGTAATAGTAGTATTACTGATGCTTAAAATAATCTGTCATAAAAAGTCAAAAACAAAAATTGGTTTTCCGGTCTGCAAAAGTCATGTAACATTTAATAATAGTGATAATTCATTATTATTTATTTATTTATTTATTTAACCTTTATTTAACCAGGTAAGTCAATTGAAAACCAATTCTCATTTACAATGACGACCTGCCAATGAGGCAACATAAGAGGCAAATGACAGGAAAAGAGCGGAATTTAATACAAGAAATACAATGAGAAAAGGAAAGAAATACAATAAATACAGTGTTCCATAACTACAACAACCTGCATTTAAAGTAAGTGGCTAAAAGCAATTGCAATGATTTTGGAGTAATGTTTTTAAAGAGTTTTTAAAAGTGGAGAGAGGAATGAATGAGTTGAGCTTCAGGTTCTGTTGCAAATGATTCCAATCATTTGCAGCAGAAAACTGAAAGGACAAGTGGCCAAAGGAGGTTTGAGCTTTGGGGATCAGAAGATTGATGAGCGGAGATTGCAGACACTGTTGTGTATATTCAGCAATTATTGTGAATATGGGGGTGTTTTGCCAATTAGAGTTTTGTAAATGAAGAAAAGCCATTGAGTCTGTCTGGAAACATGGAGTGCAGTCCAATTCACCAATGAATATAGATTGCAACGATGAGTGTTAAAAGGAGCTCCAGTCACAAAGTGTATGGCTGAATGATAGACAACATCAAGTTTGTGAAGGACCGATTTTGAGGCAGACCTGTAAATTGTATCACCAAAATCAAAAATTGTGTAAATCAAAGAGTATTGACATTTTGACCAGGATTTGTTTTGCTGAGTGTGTTATGGAGGATTTGTTATGAAAAAGAAAACCAATTCGGGATTTGACCTTTGTGAGCAAGCTATTAATGTGTGTCTCAAATGATAGTGTGGAGGGAGGAACTGGATGTGTAGAGTGAAATAGTCCATTATTTTGGATTTGTCAGTGACAACACCATTAGATTTTATTACAGTAGGGAGGTGGGAAGGAATGTTTTTATTTTCCATTATTCTGATAGTCTTCCAAAATATTCGGGGGTCAGGGCCGTTATTAGTCAGTTGCTGTTTGTAGTAGCTCGTTTTTGCCTAATAGACTGAGTGCATTTGTTACATAATGCCCTGTATGATTGCCAATCAGATGTTTTATTAGAAGTTTTTGCTCTTTGCCATAGGTTGTGTTTTTGACGATTAATCTCAGACATTTCGGGACTGAACCAGGGGCTGAGGCAATTTTTTAACCCTCTTTTTTTTAGAGGGGCATGTTTGTTGAAAACCTCACTGAGCAAAGTTTTGAAATATGTCCAGGTATCTTCAACATCAGGTAAAATATCAATTCTATGCCATTGCACTTGAGCCAAGTCATACAGAAAAGCCTGTTCATTCATTTTTTAAAAAAAGTGTTTGAAAATGATCAGAGGTGGGTTTCTCAGGATGGTACCTGTGCACAAACAAGCTATATTGCAGTGGTCACTGAGGCTCTGACAGAATACTCCAGAAGAATATTTATCTGGCCTTTTAGTGAGAATAACATCGATTAGTGTACCAGAGTCAATGGTTTATTAATTATACCTGGCAGGAGCCTGCACAATTTGGGACAGACTTAAAGCATCCAGTTGTGGCTGCAGAGATGATGGAGGGATGAACATATCCCAGTTCAGATCACCTAGAAAAATAAACTCGGTGATGATGTAAGGAGCAATTAATTCACTTATAGCAGGCAACGCACAGGCAGGAAAAGAAGTTGGTCTGTAACAACCAGCAGCAGTGATACAGAAATCTTTGGATAAAATGAATTTTAAAAGAAATAGTTCCAGCTGTTTTATGAACTTTTGCACAATGTAGATTGCATTTACAATCCCAGTATTTTATTTTCATGTTGATGTATTGTTATGTAGGTTGGAGGAGGCCATCTTCCAAAGAAAAAATATATTTGGGTTATTTATTAAAATATTGAAAATTTGGGGCTAGTGGTGTAGTGGTTAGGGTGCTGTGTTTATGATTGAGGGGTCATGGGTTTGAATCCCCATTAGATCCCCATCATGCTAAAACCCCTGGGCAAGGTTTCAACCACAAGTGTGCTTCTGTCCAGCAGTATAAATGTGTACCAGTCGGAGGCGTTGAACTTCTAGTCACTTCACACTACACAAACCAGGATTATCTTTGCTTTAATGAGCCAGTAGGTTCTGGTGTAAAAGCCCAACAGACTTTACCTATTTACTAAAAGCAGCTGTAAACATCATTGCTTAAAATATTGAGTACAGCATATTCTCACTCACTCACTCACTCACTCACTCACTCACTCACTCACTCACTCACCAAACTGCTTATTTCTTTATTAAAGTCATGGGGAGGCTGGAGCCTATCTCAGCCAACACTGGGCAAAGGCAAAGTACTGAACACTTACTTTTACACCTAGGGGCAATTTAAAACATCCAACTAGCCTAAAGTACATATCTTTGAACTGTGGTAGGAAACTGGAATACCTGGAGGAAACCCACACAAGCATGGGGAGAACATGCAAACTCCACACAGAAACGCCCAAGCCTGGGACTCGAACCTAGGACCTTCTTGCTGTGAGGCAGATGTGCTAACCACTACACCACCATGCTGCCAAGTACAAAATATTGTTTTATCAATTTCCAACTGTTGCAGGCTTAGAAAGGATGCAATCTAATTAATATTTCATTATTAAGTCCAGTTGTCATACATGTTAAGGCTTAGTCTCCTACCCCCGTGGGCAAGAATCCCCCCGACCCCCAATGCACTTAGATTGAGTTCTTAAAAGATACAGAAAGAGACATGTTCAAGCTCTCTAACATCATTTATTAACATCAGCAAATAAAGATATACTGGCAGGATTTTGTACAAAAATGATGGACGTGGGGAACTAATTAGAATTCACTGTTATGTCCACTATGTTGATTGTTCTCTGTAAGCTACCATTCAGGACTCCCTTGGCTATTTACAACAATTTCTGTTATTCGAATATAGCCTGGGTACATTAAGACCATTTTGGAATAGTGTGATCTTAAGTTTTTGTACAAATGAAGCAGTGGTGAACCATTTTTGTCTCTAACCAAAAAGAACTGAATTTAAATAAAGTTCTTTACAAATGTAGACATTTGGCATTAAATAAAACATTTCAAGACAAAAAACAACCACATAGTTCAAGCTACTTTAATACTAAGCTAATTTAATAATTTATAACCAACAGTAGCAATAGGGAGGCATTCAGGAAAACTTGTCATTAATGTCACTGCCCAAGATATAAAGATAGTATTGGCATCAACATGGTACTCTCATCACACAAGGCACATCTCAAGATTTACCATTTGCATGAGCTGTATCCTAAGTATGTGTATGAAAGACAGGAACATTCATGGCACTTTACTCATTCAGTAGAGTGAACTCATTATGTTCCCAACCACTTGCGAATGTTCTTATTACTTAGCCCAGTATTATGTTTAGGACATTGAATAATAAAAGCACAGATTAGTAGAGAATTCACCATGGCTGCCTGTTTTGACACAAAGAAGGCTTATGATATTATTTGCAAAGAGGAACTACTCATTAAACTGAGTGAATTATGGGTCAAAGGCATAATGTGTCAGTGGAACCATAGAGGTATATTGAATTGAAGTGGCATGACTGAGAAAATGGCTTCAAAGCTGACCACCATCGTTTAACAGAAGAGTTAATGATGTATATATACATTAATTTATTTATTTATTCATTCATTCATTCATTCATTTTCTAAGTCACTTAATCCTCAGAAAAAACAACAACAACAACAAAAAAACTTTGTAGAACCAACATTTTTCAACCAACATTACAGCTATAAGTCTTTTGGTGTATGTCTCCACCTGCTTCATGCATGTAAAGACTGAAATATTTGCATATTCTTCTTTGCAAAATAGCTTAGGCTCAGTCAGGTTGGATGGAGAATGCATAGCCGCTGTCCCAGCAGGCACGAGTGAATTCATGATGCAGAGAAGAAAGTTTCAATTCAGAGATGTTTATTCAGTCCAAGAAGAATACAGCACAAAGTCAGGCAGTCACACAAGTTGATCTTCAGGTGAAGGTCCAAAGACAAAGATCTAACACATTACAACCCTTTATATAGTTGTGTAATTACTCCTATAGTTATGTGATCAATTACCTCATTCCTATTTTATTTGGTCTACGATAATTATTTCCTGGCCTTAGCATCTCAGTTACTTTCCTACCACCATCATATTTTCTGATGTTTTCTAAGCTGAACTCTAAGGTACGTTCCTCTGACCTCATCTTTTCTGGTCTTTTCTACTTTTAACTTATTTTATTCATGTTTGAACATGTTTGGACTTGTGCTTGGTGTGCAATACATTCTGAATGAGAGTTTTACAATTATAAGTGAGAATACATTGCTTAATATGTTAATATATACTTAACTGTAGGGGCAGAATCATGAAAATATAGAGGCATTTACAATCACATAATTCCCTTCCATGTTTGGCTTTCAAGCCAAATTAGTCTTCATCCTTCTAGTCCGTCGCCACAAACCCCTGCCATTTTCCCTGTGCCATCAGCCACTCTCTGTGCACTGTACATTCTTCCAGAATTTGGCTGCAATTTGTGCCAGCAGCTCCAGATCTTCCTCCTCGTCTATGCAGTCAGTGAGCTCCACTGCCAGACCTCCTAAGATAGTGAACAGGGCGATGACTCTTCCCCAGTTCAACTCTCTTTCTGTCATCAGGATGTTCATCATCTGGACCCAATCTCGCACCAGGTTCTCCACATAGCCGCTTCCCTCGAGCCGTGTTTGTGTCATGGCTTAAAGACTTAGATGGGAACCCTGCACCACTGCAGCCACACTCACGCGCATTGCTCTTGCAAAATCTGTTAACCTGCGCTGGGTGTCAAAGTATATGATGTGAATGTTTAGAGGTTAAGTTCCTGTTTTGTGAGGCAGGATGTATGTTGTTCCATATATATTGTTTCTTCTTGCATATCATGTAAAACATATGTCCTGTGACGAAAAGTAAAGGTCAAGAAAGGTCAACCATGGGGCCCCCTAATGGCACAGGATGTGTGCCTAGGTGTGGTATTTTCACATACAGACACATAATGATGTACAAGCTGAAAACACCCCGAAGTTGATAAAGACTTGGAACTGGAAAAAAGACAGGGTTCACTTCGTCTGATCGCTGGAAAGGTTGGATCGACTCAGACTTTGTGAAATTGCAGCCGCATGCAATATCACATGTATTATAATTATTCAAATGTATTTATTTAAATTACTGAATTGGGACCTGCTTGGTCTTTCACACATCAAGGAACACGAGGAGCCAGCAAGGTTGAGAGAAGGTGGTTTCTTACATCCTCCAGTTACGTTCTACTATAAATCCACAATTTCATATTATTTTTAGTGAACGCTTAAATGTATAAGTGAATATTTATATTATATATAGTTAATATTTCTTCTACTATGCATCGGGCCAATTTACCTCCCACTTGGTTTGTCCCCACGACTGGCCGCAGTCACTACCCTTGCGAGTCTTTGACTGAGGCTTGTAACACCTACAGATGATTGGTTTTCTGTGATTATGAGAACTATAGCTGACAGCGAGTTATGGTGGACCCATTCCACCACCATTCCTCCTCATCGTACTTCCCGAAACATGGGGTCAGGCATTTCATTAGGGGCTGCTCCTTAGATTCCAGTTCTAAAATTCAAATTCAAATTCAAATTCAAATTTATTTGTCACGTACAAAATCATACACAGTAAAATATGTAGTGAAATGCTTTTTACGACTGTCCTAAAATTTGAAGAATAAGCTATCAATATCAAGAAGAAAAGAACAATAACAATAACTAACTATAACTATTTAAAGGACTTTATTGTTAAAGGACAATATAAATATAAAAATGTAAAATATAAAAAATAATAAAATATAAAATAAAATATGGGATACAAAAATATATAAAATGAAATATAAATGCAATATAAATGCAATATAATGAAATATAAATGCAGTGGCGATTTTACAAGTAACACTGTATGTAAAATGTCAAGTGTCTGTGTGCAAAGTGTCAAGTGTCTGTAAAGTGTAAAGTGTCAAGTGTTCGTGTGCAACAATCAGCTGAGGTGGAATGTTATGTTCATGTGTAGGGTAGAGTCTACAAAGTCCAGGTACCAGTGTTCTGGTTCAGGGCCCGTTATTGCCTTAGTCGTTCCATTCTCCTCCCCTTTTCTAAGAACTCCCCATTTATCTTGAAAGGCTTCTGCTGTAAATGTCATGCTAATTACACTCCAACTTCTTCCACATCCCCCTGTAAAATTTCCTATTTCTTTACTTCCCATATTTCTGTACTATTCAAATGTATAATTTCTTTGCCCATACAAAGGATATTCTATCTCTAGGTGGTTTTAATGTTGTTGTCTGGGGCCACCTGATCATGTTTATAAGAACGTTATCGAGATGGTACAAGAACAAGACTCCTAGTATGAGCCACACCAGGAGACATTCCTTTGGGGTCATTTCCTTGTGGCTCATCTGGCTCTGATTCTGACTCCTCTTTTTCTTCTGGTTGATGGGGGAAAGGTAGCCGGGGTCTTGGTTCTCCTCCAGGAATGTTTCCTCCTTCTGCTCTTCTTCCAGGTGTTTCTGCTGCTCCTGGTTATAATGTGATTCCCAAGGGCCCTGGATGTGGGTCATCTCTAGGATGTCCTCTGGCTGCTCTTGGGTACACTCTGACTCCCAAGGGTCCCTGTTGTGGGTCATCTCTAGGACTTCCTCTGGCTGCTCTTTAAGCTCCCCCTGGTCTTCCAGCTCCAGGTTGTGCCCCGGTATCTGTGGGTCCTGGCTGTAGTCCTGGCTGTGGTCATCTTTCGCCGCTCCTGCTCCTGGCGCTTCTCTAGCAGCGCCTTCTGGTTCTGCTTGAGGTCCACTCCCTGGACTAGATGGCTGGGATCCAGGGGCTTCTGGGGCTCCTGGTGCATCATTGTCACTGCTATCTTCATCTTTTTGTGCCTCTTCTGCTCACGATAGTTCTCTTACTGGAACTCTTTTGCAGTGGTTAAGATGGTACCAAATTTTACTGCTGTAACACTTATTGTACACTTTTACAGCTGTTGCTACAGCATCAGTTACTTTTAAGGGCCCTGTCCTTCATGGTTCTTCCCCAGCTATTGTCTCTGTAGCCTATGTTGTTCCTGTAAATAAACAGCTTGATGTATACAAGTCATTTGTTTTACATAGGCTCTTAGTTCCCCTTCTTGCTGCTCTAAGGGCAGACCTTTGCATGGTCCTCTATGGCTAGGCATAGGTCTCTCAGTGAGCATCTCGTGTGGCGTCAGGTGCATTTCACTGTGTGCCTGAGTCCAGAAAGTGCATTGATGCTAGTGGTAGGGAACCTACCCAATTGAGTCTGGCTTGATTACTGGGTAACCCATCATTATCGAAACAGATACTTTGGTGTAGACATAATGTACTGCCGCTATATATATTCTCTGGGATTCTTTCTCATGGCATAGAAAACTCTAACATACTACTCTTCTTCAGGGCACACACACACACACACACACACACACACAGATATCTATATATATATATATATATATATATATATATACACACACACACACACA
>JBCNYH010086495.1:0-10520 GCA_039654325.1 Tandanus tandanus | reverse complement strand
CACAGAGCAGAAGGATCAGGAGGATCAGGATCACCGGCATCCAAGGCGTAGCATGTGTACCTCAGCAAAACACAGAGGGGGGGTGTTAGGTATTCTTATAACAGTGTAATGGTAAAAGATGAGTTTATTAGTGCTGGGTGCAAGCAGGGACTCCGGCATGACTAACTATCCACTTTAATAGAAAAGTCTGGTCTTACGCTGTTGAAGCCTATCCATCTGAAATGTTTTCTGCATGCTGTGATACACAATATGTTCGTATAGAGTGATTATATGAGTTATTGTGTCCTTCCTTCCTATCCTTTCTTATTCAGAAGGTGTTTTCTCTAATGCTTACTCATTTTATTTCACAACATTGTCATTGATTCTGTACAAAACAGTAGAAACTGTTATGTGTGATATTCCCAGGAGAGATCATTTTCTGAAATACACACCAACAACCATGCCACATGATTCGGTTTCACATGATTGGTTGGATAACTTCATAAATGCTGTGGTGGGAATCAACTCATTTATAAAGAAGCTAACTTTTCCCCATTAGTCCATTAATTCAGTTAATAATTTCACTGGTGACTAATTAGACCTCATTGGCTCATGTACAGTTCCATGCATCATTACAGCATCATGGCAACTTTTTTCACATCACACTGTGCAATCAGCAGTGTTGTCTGATCGCAGGTTACTTCTTTTTTGACAAACTGCTTCCTAGCCACAAAACTATTTTGCTCCTACTATAGTGGTAAAGAAGCTTCTGGATGTACAGAGGTTGGTCACAACATTTTTCATCTATGTTTAGTGCAAAGACACATCAAGTTCATTTAGATGACTCAAAGAACTGAGCTGAATTCACACATTCACACTCTATATAGTGTGGAGATGTCATGTTTCTACATTAACCAAAAAACACATTTTTAAGGGGTTTTTTTTGGGTCTCATGTTGGTGCATGCTGGGAGTATGAACATTTCAGCGCTAATGATGTTCTGATTGGTTCTCTGTGTGATGATGTAATCAGTCCTTTGTGGTCATCATCACCCCTCTCTCCATATTCACTACACTTTGTAACTTTGCCATTCCTTTCCACAGTATTTAAGAAATACTTTGGGAAGAAATTACTGGTGTATTATGTCCCATTCTTCTGGCAAACAGGTATTTTGGTGTGCAGCAGTGTGGGCACCTGCACGCTTACCAAACAAACAAACAAAATACCTAAAGTGCTGATTTACCTGAAAACAATACGTTTCCACTGTGTGATGGTCCATCCCAGATGCTCCCAAACCTAGAAAAGTATTTTATTCTCTGGGCACGACAAAGGTTTGCTAAAGTAATCCTAATCCCATGCAGTTATATCAGCTAGAGATGAATGACATTTCTTGATGCAGTGCCATCTAAGTAATCTAAGATTATGGCTGTTCACCTTAGGCTGTTCACCTTTCCTTTTGCTCACCAAAATTCTTCTAGATTCCATAGATCATTTAATAATATTATGCATCATGAAGGGTGAAATATCCAAACATCTTTTACTGAGCAATAATGTTTTTAAAACAATTCAATCGAGTGATAACCTATTTGGAATGTGTTGCAGGCCTACAATGCAGGAATGATTGTGTGTTAACAAGTTAAGTTAATCAGACAAAACATGAAATATCTTGGGTTCATACACAAATTTAAATGTACAAATCACTGCTTTTTTAATTTTGCACTTTCCATACTAACCCAACTTCTTCTGATTTGGGTTTGAAGGTTCTATTGTAAAACTATGAATACTTCCCTTAAATAAAGTGTTTTATAAAGCACACTAAACTACTTTAAAATAAAGCCCTGAACACTAAACCTTTACCAATCTATGTGAACTATTATACAGTCCAGGTACCAGTTAAGAGCTCAAAGACTTCAACTAACACCCCTGCTTTGTAGATTTTCTGTACATGAAGGGTTGGTATTCCCGGCTCATTGGGAGAGCTGCTGTGTCAGTGTTCTTCCTGATACATTATGAAATATTAATATAATGTATCACAGTGTATACATTATCAATTTTTTCTTATAATTTTTTTCCCTTATGTCTATAAACTGTGGACAATTTATTAGCGGAGCCCCATATGAATGGAATATAACTTGGATGGTTGTCCCATGTACATGCCAGAATTGATGCTGGTTGACCGTTATGTATTGCTGACTTGTATGATGATGGGCAGTAATAAAACAAACAACTAAACTGATTTATTTATAACAAGACTAAAACCCAAAAAATAGAGGCTCAAACACCACTGCTGAGACTCACAAAGAATAAAAAACACACAATCTAACTTAAGTAGGCAGACAAACTTTCACCAAGCAAAACAGCACCAAAACATTAATGGGAGCATGAAACGTACTTTTTAAATAAAAAATGGAACTAAAGAATGGAAAGACATTTGATACAAATAAATGTGGAAATCAGCTAGTAAAAGGCAAACTCTGTGTTAACCTTTCCTGCTTTTGCTCCAGACCATAGTAGGGAAACATAGGGGAGAATTATTTTTTTTTTCAGGGCTGAAGTTGATTCATCCCTTAAAGGGGCCTGCAACTCATAACACCAGCCTCGGCCACCTATCAATCAGCGCCTAAATCTATTCTACATATCTATTAGTAATAAAATGGAGAACGTAATTTTTTTATTTGGTTTATAGAGTGCTAGCCAAGGACCTAAGTTGGTTCTGCACCAGATACATCATGCAAATTCTTGAATTTCAGGGAAATCCATGTGGTATAGCATGGTACTTTAGAAAGACCCAGGATCTTAGAAATAGGATAAAGAAGAAAAAGAAGAATCCTCAATCAATCAAGTTTACATTATCTAGAAATGCTCTGACCATTTTTGGCTTTCATCTTTGTCTTGGAATCTCAGACTGAGTCGAGTCACTGCTCTGTTGGCTCATTTCTCAGTAAGTAAATGTGACTTGTTATATTAGCCTGACCTATTGTAATAGACCACTACAGGTCAATTCATGAGAGCTGCAGGATAGTCTGCATCTGCTAATTTGTGTGTTCCTAAATATTTATAATTGAGCATGACAGCTTAATGGGGTCGGCAATAATCTGTTTATTACATTTGCCAAAGGATTTTAAAACAGTATGTGAGTGAGTATGCATTTGAAGCTGTCCGCTTTCCTGGTGTATAATTAGTCCCTAAACAGATATTCTTTAGTAGATCAAGTTTTAAGAACATTGCAGGGTTTTTTTTTTTCCCCGTTGTTTCAGAGTTGGAGGTTTCCGTTGTTTGAGTTTGTATGTGTATCTGTTTAAGTTTTGACTTTTAATTTTGTGTACACTTACAACTGCATTGCAATTCAAACAAAGAAATAAGACTTAGGATTGGTCAGTTCAAAGGAAGCTTAACATGTAGTTCATACAATATAGGCTAGTTACAGTGTAGTCTCCAAAAGAAGTGTGGCTAGTTACAATAGAGCTTGGCTAGTTACAATGTATTTACTCAAACACCAGACTATACACACTCTCTCACTACACACACACACACACACACTCTCTCACTACACACACACACACACACACACACACACACACACACACACACACTGATTTCTACATGTGCTCCTTTGTTTTACAGAAATAAAAGAAAACAAAGAGTGTGTGCCCACTTTGACCTGAGATTGTGTGTATGTGTGTAAGTGTTATCATCTTGATCTCAGTTTTGACCTTGTGGAAACAGTTAGTTGATCTGCATTAAGAAACCCCGGATGCCACTCGGAAAGCATTGGGCAACTGCCAGCGGATGTAAAATAGCATGCTGAGCCGATGATGACTGTGGCAGAGGTGGAAGATGCACCCATCTGTGCGCGCTGAGCCAAGCGCCACTAGTGTTGCTATGAGCCATGAGCAGTCAGACAACTCAGTCCTGCTGTGTGCATGTTTTGACAAGGTATTGTGTCACTTTGTAAGTGCTATGCCACAGAAAACCTGTGCCCCACAAATGCTGGACTTGAAAGGCTTTTATAAAACACAGGGCAGGTAAACAAAATTCAAAACGGGATCTGGACTTAAAACAAGTGGAAACTTAGAACAAGGATACCAAACTAAACAGGCAGATTCACATGCGAGCAAAAGATGTCAGTACCTTGCACCAAGCCACAGCAAAATAATTCCTTAAATATTCAGTCTAATGAGTTCCAGCTTGGGAGCCATCATGTGGTGCTATGCCACTGCCATAGCCTCAATGAATCGATCCAGGCCAAACAACCATGCCAGGATTATATGCTGTCCCTTAGTCAGTTAATGCAACTGATCATTCAAATTGACAATATCCTTGAGTATCCATGCACCATCTCACCACTGGGCAATACAGTTGTGTAGAGGTTAGCATGTCCTAATCAGGAGTAAGCGGCTTTAAAAAATGAAGGAATGAATCATAGACCAATTCTTTCAAGATTGGCACAATGGCATATTTATTGAAATTGCATTGAAGGGAACTCATCTTCGCTGAGCCTGGCATATATCTTATAAGGTTTGGGCAACCAAGAGCTGTTCTCATGGAGCTGTGCAACACCCTGAGTTGGCACTATGGGCCCATAATTGATGCTCCAACCTAGTATGACCACATGTTCAAGTACTGTCTCTCTTGGTCTTTTTTGGCCATTGGGACATTTCAGAGGGAGCTTGGAGAAAGGGTGGTTTCATTACAGGCATCTCTCAGTCACTCCCTCCTGCAAGTCCCGGAGGGTATGAATCTACTGGTCAGACAATATATTACATATTTCTATCCCAAACATAAAGAACTTCCTGTCAAGAGAGGATTTGATTCTGTTCCTGCTCTACCCAAGATTATCGCAGCAATCGAGTGCACACACATGCACATTAAGTCCAAATTAAACCACAGTTAGACAATATTTTTACATTTATTGCTTAATTACATTTATGGCATCATAACTTTACAATAAACATTGCAAGTCACTTTTCTTATTTTTCTTATTTTAAATGTTTCATTTCTTTAAGTATATCTGACTTAACTGTGCCCACTGTTGCTGCTATTTGTGTTAGTGTTTGCGTGATTCATTCTTGGTTTTTCAAGACTGCCTCTGAGTTCAGACAAGGGAAACAGCACCTGGGGGCATGAGTGGATTTCCTGCTGGTGGGTTCTGCATGCGAGGTCCCATTTTTCAATTCAGTGGATGTTGGTCCAGGTCAGCAATCTCTAAATAAATTGTTACAATTTATATCACAGTCATCTCTCAGCCCTGCCTTCCCACAAGAGCTGGAGAGAATAAGTCAGTTGGCCAGACAATAGATTACACTTCTTTGTACTGAACACCAGTAGCTTGCAGTCAAGGCATTTTGTTTTGTTGCTGATCTACTAAACATTATAGGCACAGTACACTGTACACACACTCCTGATCCATTCCCATATCTCAACTCTAATCAGTACCACCCAATACAAGTCCAAATATGGGTAAACATTTCATTACAACTATGCCAAGTTATAATAATCCATGAGTGTCTACCAAAGGTACCTTGCACTTTATGAGTGCCCCCTATTTATTGTACTTCTGTGCTAGTCATGCACTGTCCATAACAAACACTATGTTTGAGCATAAGTGTACTTGAAAACCCTTAAGCCATTTTCAGAACTAGGGCATTATAACTTGGACACCTGAATGAAGTAAACAGCAAAGTTTTCAACAGATCACAACATGGTGGTGAATAGGATCTGATGGTGTGAAGGCTGCCAAACAGACCTGGCAAACCCAGTGGCAAAAACTTGTGTAGTGCAGGTGAACTTGGAATGCCTGGTGGAGGCCCAAGTCCATAGGATCTTCAACGCACACCTCCGGAAGAATATTTCATGCATTCTGAGGGAGGCTGGAGACATGGAATCCAAGTGGGCCATATTCAAGGCATCCATTGCCAAAGTGGCTTGGGGCAGCTGTGGCCAGAAGGTCATTGGTGCCTGTTTGTGTGGAAACCTAAGAACCTGGTAGTGAACACCAGTGGTAAAGAAGGCCAGCAGGGTGAAGAAGGAGGCCATTTGCACCTGGTTGGCTCAGGGATCTCCTAAAGCAGCAGACAGGTAGTCGGTGCACAGGAAGGGCTGCATCTTCCTCAGTTGTAAAAGCAAAAACTTGGGTGTAGGTGGAGTTCGGGGAGGCTAGGGAGAATGACTTAGTTGGCTACATGTTGAAAGAACTGTTTATTTTGACTGGGAAATGTTTGAAAAGTGGAAAGAACACTTTCTGAAACTTTTGAACCCAACCAAAATGTCCTGAGAGGGGGAAGGCACAGGGTCTGAAGACTCAGGGAAGCCTATTCAATATCTCTACTGGAGGTCACTGAAATAGTGAGAAGCTAGTGAGAAGCTCTCCAGTGGCAAGGTGCTAGGTGTGGACAAGCTTTGCCCTGAGATGCTGAAGGCTCTGGATTCTGTTGGGCTGTCTTGGCTGGCACGTCTTTTTATGGATGCATGGAGTTTAGGGACAGTGCCTGTGGACTAGCAAGCCGGGATAGTGGTTCCCATAAAAAAACCATAAACAAAAACAAACAAACAAACAAAAAACCCTAACAAACAAACCAACAAAATAAATAAATAAACAAAGAGTGTTCTAGGGAAAGTTCATTTTAGGGTGCTGAAATGATTGTGCCCCCAGGGGATGTTGTGGGGGTGATGCAGGACTAATGGGTTCTGGGGTTGTTGTTATGAATGGTATGAAAGAAGACATTTATTCTTTTTTTAAAATTCCAAAACATCCTTTGACTTTGGAACTATGTGCAGTGCCTTGCAAAAGTATTCACCCCCCCCCCCCCCTTGGCTTTTTTATTTTGATACATTACAACCTGTAATGTAAATGTTATGTTAATCTGAATTTTATGTGATGGATCTGCACAAAATAGTCTAAGTTGGTGAAGTGAAATGAGAAAAAAACCCCAAAACAAACAAATATATATATATATATATTTATACATGTATGTATATATATATACATTTTAAAAATAATAAATAAATAATAAATAATAAAAAAAATAAAAATCTGAAAATTGGCATGTGCATATGTATTCACCCCTTTGCTATGAAGCCTCTCAAAAGTTCTGGTTCAACCAATTACTTTCATGGGGATCTTCATGAAAGGGCTTTCGGAACAGATGAAGGACGAATAAGCCTCCAGGGATGAGCCCTCCTCTTTTGAGGAGCTGATTTCACTGGCTATCAGGATTGACAACAGGCTAAGGGGGAGAAACTATCCAGTTATTCATTACCTGAGTTATTTCCTCACCTGCCTCCCCACTAGTCCTCGGATACCCCTGGCTCCAGAAACACAACCCTCACCTCGATTGAAGGAATGCTGCTATCACCAGCTGGAGCCTTCATTGTCACTCACACTGCCTCCTGTCGGCCCACCCCCCGGGGAGGTTTCAAACCACCTCTGGCACCTCCTGTCCTTTCTAAGATCCTCCTGAATACCACAATCTCGCCCCGGTCTTCAGTAAGAACCGGGCACGTTCCCTACCCCACCCCCCCACCCTTATGATTGTGCCATTGACCTTCTCCATGGGGCCACCTTTACTCTCCAGCTGCCTGTACAATCTGTCCTGCACAGAGAAGGAGTCCATGGAGACCTATATCAAGGACTCTCTAGCCACTGGACTAATTCGACCTTCCTTCTCTCCCCTGGGTGCTGGGTTTTTCTTCATGAAGAAGCAGGACTCGTCTCTTCATCCTTGCATTGATTTCAGAGGTCTCAACAACATCACGGTTAAGAATAAGTCATCTCTCCCTCTCATTGACCCCTCCTTTGAGCCCATCTGTCACGCACAAATCTTCACAAGGTTAGACCTACGCAATGCATACCACCTCATCCGCATCAGAGAGGAACGAGTGGAAGACCGCCTTCAACACCCCCCTTGGCCACTTCGAGTACTTGGTTAGGCCCTTTGGTCTTACAAATGCCCCAGCAGTATTCCAAACCCTGATGAACGACGTCCTGATGATGTTCGACTGGTCTTCCAATGGCTTCTCGAGAATCACCTGTTTATCAAAGTAGAGAAATGCAAGTTTCACACCACCTCGCTCCACTTCTTGGGCTACATAATTGCCAAGGGACAACTCCAACCTGACCACTTCAAGATCCAAGCCATTACAGATTGGCCCATCCCAACCACTCAATAGGAACTACAATGGTTCCTCAGCTTTGCCAACTTCTACCGCCGCTTCATCAGGGACTACAGCAAGCTGGCCAGCCCCCTCACACGGCTCACCTCAACCCGTTCCCCTTTCCAGTGGACACCGGAAGCTTCCACAGCATTCACGTGGCTCAAAACTCTTTTCACCAGAGCTCCCATCCTCAAACACCCGGATCCTACCCTTCAGTTCGTCGTAGAGGTAGACGCTTCCAATACGGGGGTCGGGGCTGTCCTCTCCCAACACAACCCAGAGACCAATAAACTCCACCCGTGTGCTTTCTTCTCTTGCCATCTCTCCCCGTCAGAGAAGAATTACTATGTGGGGAAACAGAGAATTGCTAGCCATTGTGTGGGCTCTCCAAGAGTGGAGGCACTGGCTGGTGGGATCGGAGATTCCCTTCATCATCTGGACTGAGCACAAGAATCTGGCTTATCTTCATTCTGCCAAATGCCTTAATCCCCACCAGGTCCATTGGTCCCTCTTCCTCAGTCGCTTTAATTATACCTTATACTCCTGCCCCGGTACCCAGAACACCAAACCTGATGCCCTCTCTCACCTCTATTTCCCCCCTCTAGTGCTCATGCTTAAGGCGCAAGAGGACCAACCTGACCCTAAGACCAGACCCCGCAATTGCCGTTTTGTTCCGGATTCCTCCCGCTCCCAAGTGCTCCAGTGGGGGCACTCCTCTAAGCTGTCCTGCCATTCTGAAATAACCTGTACCCTCCTCTTCCTTAAGCAGCACTTCTGGTGGCCCAATATGGCCAAGGACACCCTGGAGTTCATCTTGGCCTGCTCTGTCTGTGCCAGAGGCAAGGCCTCCCATCAATCTCCTGCTGGTCTGCTGCGCCCCCTACCCATCCCCAGCCACCCCTCGTCCCACATTGCCATAGGCTTACCACCCTCTGAAGGTAATACAATCATTCTCACTATCATTGTTTGTTTCTCCAAATCTGTGCATTATGTGGCTCTCCTGAAACTGCCTTCTGTCCTCGAGACTGCTAATCTCCTTGTCCTCCACATGTTTAAGTTGCATGGTATATTGTCTCCGACAGAGATCCCCAGTTTTTGTTTCAGGTTTGGAAGGAGTTTTGTAAGGCGGTGGGCATTGTGGCCAGCCTCTCCTCAGGGTACCACCCACAGACTAACGGCCAGACAGAGCGAGCCAACTAAGACCTGGAGACGGCTCTCTGTTGTGTTGCCGCTCACTACCCAGCTTCTTGGAGTTCTCACCTCTCTTGGATTGAGTACGCTCATTACTCTCTCACCAGCTCTGCCATAGGTATGTCCCCATTCATGGCATGTTATGGTTTCCAACCCCCTCTGTTTTCTGACCAAGAACAGGAGGTGGCAGCACCTTCAGTTAAGGAATACCTGAGGCGGGTGCGTGAAGTGTGAAAGAACATCCAAGCAGCTCTCACTCGATTGGCTGAGAAGAACAAGTGGCTGGCCGACCTTCATCGCTCCCCCGCTCCCAAGTATAAGCCGGGACGGGATGGTGTGGCTTCCCCTTCAAACTGAGTCATGGAAGCTCATGCCACACTTTATCGGACTGTTCCCCATTATTAAAATCATCAACCCCACCTCTGTGAAATTAAAGCTCCCACCGGCACTGGCTCCACCTGCACCTGCACACCTGCACCGGATTTCCTGCAATCACCATCGGCATTTAAGCCCTGCTGGGAGGCTTCTATGGCGCCAGAGTATTCTCGCTGCTGACACGGTATCTCGGCCAACTCTCTCATGCCTTATGACTAGTTTGTGTTAGTAGTTGTGTTTGTTCTCCTGATGACTAATTCCTGCTGTCTTCCCTTCCTTCTAGTGCCTTCAATTAGCCCCAACGCTTCCACCACATCTCTGCTACGCGGACACACTCTCTTCTAGGATTACTCGCCTAACACTTCTGCCCCATCTCTGCTACATGGACACACTCTCTTCCAGAATTGCTTGCCCAGTGCTTCCGCCCCATCTCAGCTACGCATACACATGCTCTTCCAGGATTGTTCACCGAGCGCTTTCGCCCCATCTCCTTGATGCGACCTCTCTCTTCTGGGATTGTTCACTAGCCTCCTCCGTAACCCCAAGCCTCCAGCCTTGCCCCTTCATGGATCTCCTCCTCCCTCCCGGAACCCTGGTTCCCTCTCCTTCCCCTCTCCCAACTCAATAAATATATTTAACCGCCTTTTTGCCTCCGGGTGTGCTTTTGGGTGCCTACCTTACATCTAGTTTATTAACATAACATACCACAACAAACCTGCCAAGAAATGGCCGCCCACCAAAACTCACAGACCGGGCAAGGAGGGCATTAATCAGAGAGGCAGCACAGAGACCAAAGATAACCCTGAAGGAGCTGCAGAGTTC
>JBCNYH010086434.1:0-10521 GCA_039654325.1 Tandanus tandanus | reverse complement strand
ATGTAATTTTTCTTATATTGAGACTTTTATCTTTATTTTATTCTTTACTTGGTATGGAGCAACTGTGTGCATACAACTTCCTCCGGGATCAATAAAGTATTCTGATTCTTATTCTGAATTTTTTTTAATTAATTATTATTTTTTTTACTCCTGTCAAATTTTAAAAAGGTTAAATCCAACGCCTTAACCCCAAAGGCCTTGGCACTGTGCTTATTAAGTCATAGCAAAATGTATAAGCATGTAAATATTCCTGTATAACCAGGATGGTAATATTAAATGCATGCAGGTGTATCGCTTGAATAATCCATGTTCTCTCAATGAGTGTGTGGGTTTCTTCAGGGTGCTCCGGTTTCCTCCAAAAGTATAAAAGACATTCACACTGGGTCAGCTGGCTACTCGAAATTGCTGAGTGGTGTGAATGTGAGTTTGAATGGCTGTTTGTGTCTGTGTTAGCACTGCATTAGACTGGTGACCTGTTCAGGGTGTAACCCGGCCTCTCAGCCAAAGCCACCTGAGATTGGCTCCAGCTTCACTTGCCAGCCTCCATGGATAAGCGGTATAGAAAATGAACGAATAAATGAATATAAAGGTGACTTTAGAAAAATGCATGTTGAAGCTCCTGAGCATTGCAGAGTTGCTAACATCAAGTGTTACGCTGTAGCATGCAAAGTGCATGACCCCTTTGCTAGAGTGAAATGGGAGGGATGTGACAATATTTTTTCTCTGCTTTCTCAGCTACATTAGTGCAAATCAAATTCACCTGGCAGAAAAGCCAGTTCTTTGACCGGGAAAGGATGAGTGGTTTCTGATAAACATTACCTTTTCATTGTATGAAATCTTGGCTGTGTGCAAAACCTCCTCAGGAGACCATTAGATTTTACAGGTCAAAGGTCAAAGAGGTCAAAGCTCAAGGTCACTGCCACCTCATATGTGCCATTCTTGGGATGTTACATGTTTTATTCAATAATGTGACCCCCATTAACTCATTCATTCACTCATTTTCTAAGTTGCTTAATCCTAATTAGGGTCGCGGGTACTCAGCCGACTCTGTGCGAGGGCGGGGTACACCCTGGACAGCTTGCCAGGCCATCGCAGGGCCAACACACACACCACCATTCACACTCACACCAAGGGGTGATCTGGAACAGCCAATTAGCGTACAGTGCATGTTTTTGCAAGTACCTGGAGGAAACCCAAGCAATTTCGGGGAGAACATGCAAACGCCATACAGAAACGCCCCGAGCCCGGGAATCGAACCCAGGACCTTCTTGCTGTGAGGTGGACGTGCTAGTTCCTATACACTAATTATGACATTTTACTGGAATGCAAGTGTGTTGACCTTATAATAGCCCCATTGCAATTTATATTACAATAAATTACAATGGGACTTGAAGACAGCACATGTCTGTCTAGGTGAAATCTAAGCTGTGAATGCACAAATCTTCTTTTAATGCACCAATAGAAAACAAAATGCCAATGTTGTGATCTCCAGGAGCTGCGTAATAAAAAAAAAACAATCAACAAACCAACCAATCAATCAATAAATGAAATAACAGATTGATTTTGCTGTGTCCTGGCTTGGGATTCCCTCTGGGAATGCTGCGTACCATGCGTAACTGCGTAAACATGGTATTGTGGTAATACAACACTCTGCGTGTTAATTCCACTCTGAGGACAGGAACTCCTCCCCATTGCATTGACCTAAAATCCATCCGGAAAGAAAAGAAACTGGAGAAACACGGCAAATGATATCATCTTTTCACAAATTGTAGGATTAAATGTGTATAAAGAGCCAAAATAACACAATGCTTTTGGTACAGGTTGATTCTGACCTCAGCAGGAGGGTTGGACAGGGCTAGGCATGCCTCGTACGAGAGCTGACTCATGATACACCTGTTGTGTCACTAAATTCCAAAGATGAACCACCTGGAAGATTTTTCAGAGTTAACTACGTCTTTGACAAATTCTTTAGTTATTTGTAAATTTCGGGCCCAACCCTGTTTCAGGACCTTGTTACATTTCAGTCTCAACCCTACATTTGAACCACCCAAAAGGCTTCATAAGTTGGTCCATTAAAGGTTCTTTGTAGAAACCTGCAACAGATAGTGTCCAAGTAGAACTAACTCCTTCCAAAAAAAAACCCAAAATGCAATTAATTCATTCATTTTCTAAGACGCTTAATCCTAATTAGGGTCGCGGGGAGGCTGGCACCCATCTCAGTCACACCCTGAACAGCTCACCAGAATATTGCAGGGCAACACACGCACAACCATTCACACCCACTCTCACACATAGGGGTGATTTGGAACAGCCAATCAGTCTACTGTGCATGTTTTTGGACTGTAGGAGGAAACCGAAGTACCCCGAGGAAATCCACGCAAGTACGCGGAGAACATGCAAACTCCACACAGAAACGCCCCAAGCCCGGGAATCAAACCTTCTTGCTGTTAGGCAGACATGCTAACCACTGCGCCACCATGCCACGTGAACTCAGAAAATTCCTTATCTGGAGAAATCACAGCCACGTAGGTCATTACATTCCTGCAGAATAGATTACAAGGTGTGTGGAACCATGAACGGTTTCTTGCCTAATGTGCATGTCTTTGCACAGTGGAAGGAACCCGGAGTAAAAAAAACCCATGCAAGCTCCACACAGAAATGCCCTCTCTGGGAGTTGAACCCAGGACTTTCTTGGTGTGAGCCGAACATGCTAACCACTGCGCCACCATGCTACCCTGGCACAGTTAACATTTATTTTTTGTTGTTTTTCCTGTATTTTGTTTAAAGATAGCTCCTGTAAATGACGTCTTCTTTGAAACGCAGACGTCTAAAAGTGACATCATCACGTCCCTAATAAGAACATACTACTGTTCAACTCTCTAAAACGGCATACTTTTATACTACTATAAATAATTTAGGAATACACACAACTAACCACTGTGCCTACCATGTGAATTCCACACTGGATCACACATCACACCTCACTGATGCCTGGATGAGAAAATGTGGCTGTCAACAGCAACAGAAGTTCAGGTGAAGTGTCATGTTCTTTTTTTTTGGCAGCATCTCTCCCTTTACTGTTTGTTTATCCCTTCTTTGGGACGTTTCCTGTCTGATTCCGCTGTCTGTTTTCAGTGTGTGCCGTTTTCTGTTTGGGCGTGACATGCCCTAGAGGTGTCCCACTGTTCTTTTACTTGAGCACATGGCAGTAAGTAATAATAGGCTTTAGACTCAATTCTCCATCAGATCATTCAGTCCCACTAGTGGCATTGATGCCTGGGTGTTCTTCCTGTGCCCAAGGTCGAATTCTTACAAAACCTTGGATCAGCCAGTTAGTCCTTTATCTCCACTAATCATTCTCTATATCATACTTCGCCTTATTAAGTAATTGTGATTTGGCGTACACTACACGGGAACAGTGCTCTGATTTCTGCATTATCTCAGGATTAAATATCATTATTCGGAGTGGATAATGCTTAAATTAAAACGCCGGACACTCAGTTTGTCAGTCACATGGAGCAGGTGGCTTCATCATCATCACACTTTAAAATGGAAATATATTAAAATATAAAAAACATGAATAAAAATTTAAGGTGCTGGCTTACTGATCCGAAGGTCGGGGATTCAAGCCCCACTATCACCGAGTTGTTACTGCTGCCCCATCAAACTAACAGTGCAGCTAACTGGGTTATCAGAGTTGGCTGAGATGGACACCAGCCTCCCCTCAACCCTAATTAGGATTAAGCACTTTAGAAAATGAATGAATGAATATATAAACTATAGAAATCTAATTTTCATTTTTTTTTCAACATTTTTGCACATACCCCCTGAAGATTGCACCCCCTCATTCAGAATCAAAATACCTAAAATCAGCTTTTGGTGGTTACAAATACAATGTACACATCATAAAATCTTTAATTTGATGTATTACAAGCCATAGTACAGCGTTACTTAGCTAACCGAATTCAAAATGGTGGATTCTGGCCGCCATATTGTATTTTCCACCATATTGAATTATCAGTGGTCAGTTTAGGGGAGATATTTTTATCTCTATCTATAAAAAAATATGTAAAATAACACTTTATGTTAAAGCTGTAGTCTAATTCAAGAATGCTAAAAGCTGATTTGAGGTATTTTGGGTGTAAATGGGGGCTTATCATCTTCAGGGGGTTACATGAAACCTTTTGGAATTAGGAGAGGTATTTTGGAAATACCCCCACCTCAACAGAACAGACAACATTAGCTACAGCGCTTGGTCGGTTTGAAGCACAGAGCTCACCTGACCCCTTCAGTGTCGTGCTTAGAATACCGAATGTAAATATTAATGATAGAAATCTCATCTGAGTTTCCTTTTTGGTGTTACCATATAGTCCATCACGATTTCAAAAAATGTAAGCGGTGCTTTTTTTTGCTCGTGTTCCCAAGTAATATATTCCTAAACAAACATGCACCACAGACTTGGTGGATGGCGCCGAATTGAAAAGTCATGATGACATGCACCTAATTTTGGGTGGATAGTAATATAAATATTACAATTTTAATCATAATTATCATAATTATAATTTAGTTAGCAATGGCAAACAATTTGATCCCAACACCTATATTATTATATATTAATATATTAGCACTTATTTCTTTTACAAATAATGTGGTGGCATACGGGTTAGCACGTGCATCTCACTACAAAGAATGTCCTGGGTTCAAGTTTCCGGCTCGGGCGTTTCTGTGTGGAGTTTGCATGCTCTCCCTGTGCTTCCGTGGGTTTCCTCCGGGTACTCCGATTTCCTCCCACAGTCCAAAGACTTGCACATTAGGCTAATTGGCTAGGTGTGTATGAGTGTGAATGTTTGTGTGTGTGTGTGTGTTGGCCCTACAATGGTCTGGCGAGCTGTTCAGGGTATACCTCATCTTCGCCCAGTGTCGGCTGTGATAGGCTCCCCGTGACCCTAATAGGATCAAGTGGCTTGGTTAATGAGAGAACGAGTGCATGAGTAAGTAATTGTAATAATCAGATATTAGGTCTGTTAATAAATCGAGTATAGTAATATTCGGACTATTCATTGATGCAGCACTTTTAACACTTTTCAGTCACAGAACAGATTGGGTTGATATTTCATCCATAGCAACTCTATTTGTTTTTAAATAATTGAGGTTTGGATTTATTTGGATTTGGATTTAAGGAGACCTTTTTACCCTATTCAAAGTGACCAGACAAGCAGGTTAAGACCTTTAAGAAGTAACAAACACACCCACACCCACACCTACATCCACAACCAGAGAGAGAGAGAGAGAGAGAGAGAGAGAAAACAAGAGGGAGAGAGAACCCGAGAGGGAAAGGGAAAGAGAGAATGAGAGAGAACGAGAGAGAAAGAAAGAGAGTATGTAAGAAAGAGAAAGAGAGAGAGAGGAAGAGAGTGGGAGAGAGAGAACAAGAGAGGGAAAGAGAAAGAGACAAAATGAGAGAGAGAGAGAAGGAGAGAGAGTGTGTGTGTGTGTGTGTGAAAGAGAGAGAGAGAGAGAGAGAGAGAGGGAGGAAGAGAGGGAGAGAGTATGTGTGTGAGAGAGAATGTGAGAAAATGAGAGTGGGGGTAGAGGGAGAGAGAACGAGCGATGAAAAGAGAGAGAGAGAGGGAGAGAGAGTGTGTGAGAAAGAGAGAGAGAGAGGGAGAGAGAATGTGTGTGTGTGTGTGAGAGAGAGAGAATGTTGGAAAGAGAAAGGGGGTAGAGGGAGAGAACAAGAGATGAAAAGAGAGAGAGAGAGAGAGAGAGAGAGAGAGAGAGAGGGAGGAAGAGAGGGAGAGAGTATGTGAGTGAGAGAGAATGTGAGAGAGAGAGAATGTGAGAAAATGAGAGTGGGGGTAGAGGGAGAGAGAACGAGCGATAAAAAGAGAGAGAGAGAGGGAGAGAGAGTGTGTGAGAAAGAGAGAGAGAGGGAGAGAGAATGTGTGTGTGTGTGTGTGTGAGAGAGAGAGAATGTTGGCAAGAGAGGGGGGGGAGGGGGGGAGAACAAGAGATGAAGAGAGAGAGAGAGAGAGAGAGAGAGGGAGAGAGGGAGAGAGAGAGAGAGAGAGAGAGAATGATTGACAGTGTCCTGGAGCTTCTTTCACCCATATTTAGAGCCCCTGATTACCTTAACTGGCAGGTTATTCCATGAAATGTCAACTGCTTCTTAAAAAAGAATTCCAATACATCTACACGGCGTTTTTAATTTATGTTCCAATGAAATTTTTTGCTTACTATAAAAAAGTTGGCAGGGGCAGTGGTGGCCTGGTGGTAGGGTGCTGGCTTACTGATCCGAAGGTCGGGGGATCACCGGGCGGTCACTGAGGCCAGCCATGTCTCTCGCTGTCTATGGTGAGAGGAATGTAAAAGAACCATTGCTGTCGTTCGTAAAGAGTTTCTGCCCTGCGATGGCCTGGAGAGCTGTCCAGGGTGTACTCTGCCCTCGCCCAGAGTCGGCTGAGATGGGCGCCAGCCTCCCCGCGACCCTAATTAGGAATAAGCGGTTCAGAAAATGAATGAATGAATGAATGAAAAAAGTTGGAACAGTAATTGTTTTCAACTAGTCAGGAAGCTTGTGTGTGATTTAAACCCCATCGGTGAAATAAGACGCCACGTTCTTTTAATAAAGCTTTAAGAATTGACTTACCTCCTAGTACTATGACCTATTTTTGAGGATGGTGTTTGTGTGCCCCCTCAAGACTACATTTAGCCACAGAGTAAATAATTCTGTTAAAGTAAAGCTGTAAAAATATGATTATTAAAAACATGACGTAAGAGTAATGCAGAACTATGGCATGGTGATGGAGCCTCTCAGCGGACACTGGGTGAAGGCAGGGTGCACCCTGAACAGCTCACCAGACCATTGCGGAGCCAACACACACACACAACCATTCACACTCACACCTAGGGGGCAAGTTGGAACCACCAATGAGCCTATTAATTAGCATGGTGAAAACATGCAAACTCCGTGCGGAGACGCCCTTGGAAAGCCTGGAACTTGAACCCGGGACCTTCTTGCTGTGAGGCGGATGTGCTAACCACTACCCCACCGATCCTTTTTCCTGGTACAGGATGTTCGATAAACCGTAAATGTAAAGGCATGCTAAGCCTTTAAAACTATACACAGAGATGAAAACAATCAGGTATCAGACAGGTAGCAGCACATCCCACACGCCTGTTTTAAAGCTACACCCAACGTCTGGCAGGGATTCATGTTTACATTTCACAGCGGAAAGCATGCACCCACAGGTCAGGCGCCGTAAAAAAAAAACAAACAAAAAAAAACAAACCAAAGTGAAAAAACGGCTTATGAATGAACCACGATCAGATATTTATGGACGTGAACTCATGTTATGTTTGACTTGTTTGACTTTTTGCGAGTTCTGATGTCTGCATGCTCCATTTAAACATTTAAAACAGCTTTATTCGAATCGTCACAAAGCCTCTTGACGGACATCTGGATGTGGATTTAGATCTCTTATGAAAACTCCAGAGATGACAATGATAAGGACAATCTCCCTTTGCACACACAAGAACGAAAGCTTTGAGAGAATTCAAGGAGGAAGGAATTGTTGAGAGGAAATGCTTACGGGATTTTCCCATGGAGAGAAACGCAAAAACTCATATCAGTACTTCATCCAATCTTATTTTCAATAATGTGAACTACTGTACAAATATGACTTCATTTATAAATTTATCCTTTCCAACATAACACACTACTCTTATTATCAGTCACAAGGTCATGGGTTCAAGCCACCGTTTCATTAAGCTGTCACTGTTGGGCCCTTGAACAAGGCCCTTAAGCCTCAAGTGCTCAATACAGTAGGGTGGCACGATGGCGTAGTGGTTAGCATGTGCACCTCGCAGCAAGAAGGTCCTTGGTTCTAGTCCCGGACTCTGCTAGGGCATTTCTGTGTGCAGACTGCATGTTCTCCCTGTGCTTGCATTGGTTTCCTCTGGGTACTCCGGTTTCCTTCCACAGTAAAAACACATGCACATCAGGCTCATTTGCTGTTCAAAACTGCCCCTAGGTGTGAGTGTGAATGGTTGTGTGTGTTGGCCCTGTGATGGACTGGCAATCTATACCCCACCTTCGCCCAGAGTCGGCTGAGATAGGCTCCTAAAAATGGAAGTCGCTCTGACAGACCTGTTGTCTTTTACAGTCAGGAGGTGAGCAGAGCAGAAATTTGTAAGGAAGACACCACCACATTTAGCAGCAGCAGCAGCTCACTAATTACTGAAAGTCGTTGGACTAGTTACTGTATCCGAAGGTCATGAGTTCCTTACTCTGCTAAGCTGTCACTGCTGAGCAGTCTCTTTCCTATACTGTACATCAGAGAACTGTGTTTGCCAAATGCTGTAAAAGTAAACCTGTATTTGCAACCCTTTCCTCCGGCTGAAGTTTTTTCCCTTCAACATTATAGAAAACTTGGCAGAGACGGGACAGTAGCGTTGCGGTTAGCACATCTGCCTCACAGCAGGATGGTCCTGCGTCTGAGTCCCAGGCTGGACGAGGGTGTTTCTATGTAGAGTTTGCATGTCCTTCCTGTCCTTGCGTGGGTTTTCTCTGTGTACTCCGGTTTCCTCCAACAGTCCAAAGACATGCACATTAGGCTAACTGTCTGTTTCATATTGCCAGTAGGTGTGTGTGTGTGTGTGTGTTGGCTCTGAGATGGACTGGCGAGCTATTCAGGGTGTATCCCGCCTCCGCCCAATGTCAGCGACCCGAGCAGGATTAAACGGTTTGGTAAATGAAAGAATGAATACCAAACTCACTTTGTTTTACTTGGGATGGTCTGGTGAGCTGTTCAAGGGGTACCCCCCTTCACCCACTCTTGGCTGAGATAGGCTCTGGCCTCCATGCAACACTGGTAAATGAGTTAGATAGTGAGAGTTTATTTTATCATCTACGTCCCTAGGCCCTAGTCGTCTTGAATAATAAGCCACTACATTGAATCCCTTGATTTATCAAACACTTAATAAAACACTGTCTTATTAATGATACTGATTGGTGTATCGGCGTCAGAATGTAAAAGAATCCTGTTGGTAATGCAGATGAGAATAAAGTTTTATTAAATTGTGGTTAAATTTGGAAATTCTGTATAACATTCTTTCATTCATTTTCTGAGCCGCTTAATCCTAACTAGGGTCGCGAGGAGGCTGGCGCCCATCTCAGCCAACTCTGGGCGAAGGCGGGGTACACCCTGAACAGCTCACCAGGCCATCGCAGGTCCAACACACATACAACCATTTACACTCACTCTCGCACCTAGGGGCGATTTGGAACAGCCCGTTAGCTCACTGTGCATGTTTTTGGGGAGAACTCAGTGAACTGCATGAACTAGCGCAGTGGTTAGCATGTCCGCCTCACAGCAAGAATGTCCTGTGTGGAGTTTGCATGTTCTCCCCGTTCTTGTGTGGGTTTCCTCCGGGTACTCCGGTTTCCTCCCACAGTCCAAAAACATGCACATTAGGCTAATTGGATGTTCCAAATCGCCATGTGTGAGTGTGTGAGTGAATGGTTGTGTGTATGTTGGCACTGCGATGGCCTGACAAGCTGTCCAGGGTGTACCCCGCCCTCGCCCAGAGTCGGCTGAGACGGGCGCCAGCCTCCCCGTGACCCTAATTAGGATTAAGCGGCTTAGAAAATGAATGCATGAACTAGCATATAAATAAACACTTATTAGTACAACATACCATTCCTTTTCTGGCTGGATCTGAGCTTATCTGATTCTGATGGTTTGCAGTGCTGCTGTTTTTCTCCATCCTATATAGACACACTTTTAAACTAGATAATGCATGTTTGGTTGAAAGAAAAAAATTGTAGATTTTTGACTGATATCACTTTCTATATTTAGTTGCTTATCATGTATATCACCTTTCTGCACTGTTGGAAAAGATGGAGGAATTTTATGAAACCTGGGTTTAAATCTTGATCATTTTACAGGGTCACCTCCATACTGTCTATTTTTGGAAGCCGTTTAACAGGAAATATACTAAAATCAAGATGATGGACTTTTTGGGGCTGATTTAAAAGGAGATTAGGGAACAATACTGTAGTTGTGGGTGGCAAGGTGACATAGAGGTTAGCATGTCTGCCTCACAGCAAGAAGGTCCTGGGTTTGGGTCCCGCGGGCTTGGCAAGAGTGTTTCTGTGTGAAGTTTGCATGTTTTCCCTGTGCTTGTGTAGGTTTCCACCGGGTACTTTGGTTTTCTCCCACAGTTTAAAAACATTAGGCTAACTGGCTGTTCCAAATTGCCCCTCAGTGTGAGTGTAAATGGCTGTGTGACCTGCATGAGTGGCGAGTGTACCCCGCCTTCTCCCAGAGTTGGCTGAGTTAGGCTTCATCCTCCCCGTTTTATCTTAGTAGGATAAAGCTGTTTGGAAAATAAATTAATGAATAATAGTCAGCAGATGCTTCGAATCCTTAATTATCTAATGCAGTGATTTTCAACCACTGTGCCGCGGCACACTAGTGTGCCGTGAGAGATCGTCAGGTGTGCTGTGGGAAATTATCC
>JBCNYH010086214.1:0-10526 GCA_039654325.1 Tandanus tandanus | reverse complement strand
AGCTGTCCAGGGTGTACTCTGCCCTCGCCCAGAGTCGGCTGAGACGGGCGCCAGCCTCCCCGTGACCCTAATTAGGAATAAGCAGTTCAGAAAATAAATGAATGAATAAATTAATTAATCATTGTACATGGAGGCGAAGCATAGCTTGTTGAATATCTGCCATGTTTAATGTGTAAATAACTGACAAAGAATATCAAAGTAAAAACAACAAAACACTGTTCACTCATGTAGCCCAAGTCACAGTGTCTACCACCCCCTTACAACCAGTGTTCAGCTGCACTCCTTTATATTCGTTGTTGATTTGCCGTACCACTTATTCCTATTATTATGATCGCAGGGAGGATGGAGCCCATCTCAGCCTACACTGGTAGCTTGAAAAATTGGCATGCATAAAGATCCAATTATCCTTGGGTCTAATTATGATGGCTAGATGACTGAGTCACAGCGTCTTCAAAACCACAGGTCTTGTGGTGTGTCCTTGGTACGCAGTGGTTACTGGTGAACCAGTAACAGATTCATGGGCACCTCGGGGTCACTGACATGCATGGGGAGTGAAGGCTAACCCATGTGGTCTGATCTTACAGGAGTGCATAAATTGCTGAAAAAGTTCATTCTGGCTTTAAGGGAAAGACATCAGAACACAGAGCATTGCAGATTATTGCATATGAGACTGCATAGCTGCATACCAGTCAGAGTGCAGATGCTTTACCCAGGTCCACCATTGAAAACTCAAAACTGGACTATGGAGCAATGGAAGATGGTGGACTGATCTGATGAATCACATTTTCTTTTACATCATATGGACAGCTGGGTCCATGTGTGTCATTTTCACTGTTAAGAGATTGCAGCATGATGGACTATGCAAAGAACACTGCTGGGTATGTAGCAGAAGCATGTTGTGCTGGGAAATTTTGGGTCCTAGAATTTATGTGTATCACTTTAGTTTAATACATACTATCTACCAAAACATTGTCGCAGACCAAGTATAACCCTTAATAGTAATGATGTTCCTTAACAGCAGAAGGCTCGTTTGGCAGGAAAAATTGACCTCCAAATTTCCCATCTGTGGAATGTGATGGACAAACAAGTCCAAACCATGCAGGCCCTTGGAACCTTGCAACTAACAGGAATTAACAGATGTGCTGTGATTTGCTTGGTGCCAGGTACCACAGCACACCATTAGAGGTCTTGTGGAGTCCATACCTTGATAGATTAGAGCCATTTTGACAACACAAGTAGGACCTACACAATAATAGGCAGGTAGTTTACAGGTACCCATCCACTTACCAGGCATATTAAATAAACATGAAATACAGTGTTATCTCTTGGAAATAAAATGAAATCAGATACAATGAAACAATTTCTGGTTTCTTTCTGAAACCATTTGCTTACTCTTTCACATGACCCCTGAAGTAGGCATGATGATATTAGTAAACATTCATTCATTCATTTTTTTAACTGCTTAATCCTAATTAGGGTCACGGGAGGGCTGGCACCCATCTCAGAGCAGAGTACTCCCTGGACAGCTCGCCAGGCCATCGCAGTAGTAAACATTTCCATCTTTATTTATTTATTTATATTTGAAATCGTATCCTTTCTTCTGTTTCTTAATACTTGATCTTGGACCTTGAACCTTGGACCTGTCCATTGATTTCTACAAATCAATGTTTCACTTCTAAGTTATCGCACATGTGCATGAACGTTTCTCTGATCATGCAGTCTTGTTATTGTTATTGTTATTATAAACAGACATAGAAACAAAACAAGATATAAACCAAGTGAATAAGAGATAATAAGTCCGTGAGCTGGGGTGGTTTTGCCATGTTATTGCTTATCAGTGTATATACATATCGTTATGGCTAATCAGTGTATGCATGGAGGAAAAACTGTGCAAAACTGTTCATAACCATTATCTGTACAAATGTCTCTTGTATTATATTTTTCATTCTATTATATTTTATAAAAAATAAAAGCCTTCAAAATTTATTTCCATTATACAAATTTGATGTTCTAATGTTTGGTTCTGACTTTACCATAATAAAACTTCTAGTGAACGAGTGAGCTGTATTTGACAAATATCTATTAGTAATATAATATAGACCCTCAGTGAAAGTGAATTATTGAAAGTTTTAGTGTGGGGGACTACAAAAAGACATATTATTTAAGTGCTCAACTTAATGGCGTAAGTCTTGCTTAAGAAATTGTTCTCTGGGATTGTTAGCAGATCTAGACTCACATATTTATGACTTAAAACTCAATGCATTCATTCATTCATTCATTCATTTATTTTCCGAACCGCTTAATCCTAGTTAGGTTCGTGGGAATGATCTCAGATGACTCTGGGCAGAAGCAGGTTATGCCCTGAACAGCTTGCCGGTCCATCACAGGACAACATGCACACAATCATTCATACTCACACCTTGGGGCAATTTGGAAAAGCCAGTTAGCCTAATGTTTCTTTAGACTGTGGGAGGTAACCAGAGGACCCAGAGGAAACCCCCATACAAGCATGGGGAGAACATGCAAACTCCACACAGAAATGCCCTTACTGAGCCTGGGATTCGAACCCAGGACCTTCTTGCTGTGAGGTGGAAGTGCCAGCCACTAGACCATCATACCACCCTAAGGCAGTTTTGCATTGTCCAATTTCAACTTATTATGAGGATGAAATTTAGACTTGTCTTAAGCTACAGTGCTGTATGACTCATTTGAGACTGAACTTGGACCTGGTGGTAAGTGACTCAACTATCTAACCCTCGAGCACCTTGGAGTTATGAGTGACCTTGTGCAGACGTGTGAACTGATGGAATAAGAGCCGCTGGAGGAGGACATGTGGAAGTGCTCCTTTCTACTTCCACTGAGCTGGATCACTTCAGTAGACATGCTGGGCTCCTTCATAAAGAATTTAAAGAGGGAAGAAAAAAATGTAAATAAACAGTGAAGGCTTGTAGGAACGTGGGAAGGCATGAAAGAAAACAGAAAGGAGGGAGACTCATATAAAATGTTGCCTGTTAGATATGTTTACAATGAGGATAAAAGTAAAGAGAAATGTGCTATTGTCAGGGCCCAGGTGACATTTTCCCACAGTTCTTTTTACCCTCTCATCTTTAGCTTTGTTTTTGACCCGCTTTGAAATGAGGTCCACTTTTCACTGCGGTATCAAAGAGAACAAAGGAGAGAGGAGACCAAATAGGGAGCAGCACCTTATTCTCCGTGAAAAGCTTTCACTGTTATTGTAAAGTGGATTGCGTTCATGAGCACGAGCCGTTTCACTGGCTGACCCTTTCTGCCTGTCTCTCTCTCTGCCTATCTCACTCTCATTGGCAGTGAGCAGCTATCTGCACAGCCAGTAGACAAATAACCCATTGTTGGAAGACAGCCTCATCTGTCTTTTGAATCATAGATCAATTCTGCTTTGCTGTATCCTGTATCAATTCCTCCAGCTCAAGACTGAGACACAGACATATATTTTTTTTAGCCTTATGTAAGCTGTTTATGTAACACCCCCCCCCCCCCCAAACCACCACCACCACCACTTTTTTTTTGTTTTACCCAATTTGATCACTTGTCAATTCCCACCCACAGGACAGCTCAACTCTATTATATGACAGCTACCCACTAGGGAGGGTGAACACTGATATAAAAGGTTTTTTCCTCTGAGACATTCATTACAGGGCAGCATAACATATTCAAAGGAAAGCACTATCTACCCTCTTCTTCAAACATAAACTCATGCATACAAGCCTGTAATTGGCTACACGGAACAAATTCCTATGGTTTAAACAGCAAAATTACTGTAAATTGTTGTATTCTCATTTTACAATCTATAATTTAATTTTCCAGTGCACTGTGGGTAAGAAAAACAATTGCAATATTTTACAGTATTTTTTACAGTGAGTGCAATTACAGTCGAGAAGTGCTGCATTTGTATTATATACACATCACAACAATATATCGTAAACTAATTCACCTTTGCATTATGGGTATACTGGGTAAGGGCAGTGGTGGCTTAGTGGCTAGGGTACCTCAACTGCTCAAATGTATGGAAATGATAAATGTAAGTCGCTCTGGATAAGGGCAACTGCCAAATGGCATAAATGTAACTCTTTTTTATGCTTAAAGGAGAAGACAACACTTATTAAAAATCTTCTTCAAGTATATAGATGAAAACGTTGTAATCAGCACAAACCCATATTTAGCGCTAAAATGTCCTGTGGGTATTTACTAAGAAGGTACAGTGACAAGATTGTAGCTGAGAGTTGGGGACTCAGAGATATTTGTGACTGGCGCTTTTACATATGCATTTCTGGGAGTTCCCTTCTCGAGGTGCAAAATTTGGGGAGGAGAATATTTAAATCAGATATGCAAGCTGATTTACTATAGAGAATTACTGCTAATAGCGATAGGGGTTTTATTTACCACCAAAAAGTATTTTTTTGTGTTTCTTTTACGACATCTCGTTCGTGGCGCATAGTAGAAGACACCCTCTCCACAGCTGGACAGAGGTGCAGCAGCAGACGGCTCGAACTGAGCAGTTCAGAAGACCCTTCTACATTCATTGTTCATTTGTTCATTTCATTTGTCAAACCACTCAATACTTCTAGGGTCTCCGGAGGGTGGTGCAATCAGCAGAGCGTACCATCCGTATCGAGCTTCCTGACCTGGACACTATAATCAGCAAGCGGTGCTGGACCAAAGCCAGGAAGATAGTGAAGGACCTCAGCCATCCCAACAATGGACTCTTCACTCTGTTGCGGTCAGAGAAACGTTTCCATTCCTTGAAAGCAAACACTGAGCGAATGAGGAGGAGCTTCTTCCTGCAGGCCGTTCGGGCCCTCAACCAGAACACTAGTACCTGGACTTTGCAGACTCTACCCTACACATAAACATTCCATTCCACCTGAGCTGATGGTTGCACACAAATTTTAGGACAGTCGTACTAAGCATTTCACTACATATTGTACTGTGTATGATTTTGTATGTGACAATAAATTTTTATTTGAATTTGAATTTGGTCACGGGGAGGCTGAAGCCCATCTTCTGTGAGACTGTGAGGCGGGGCTCACCGTGGACAGCTTGCCAAATCTTCTCAAGGCCAACACACACAACTATCACACTCACATTCACACCTAGGGACAAATTGGAACAGTCAGTTAGCCTAATGTGCAAGCCTTTGGACTGTGGGAGGAAACCAAAGTACCCAGAGGAAGCCCATTTAGGGGCTTATTCAGCCGATTCAGCCAGATTAGGACATGCAAACTCCACACAGAAACGCCTTTGCCGAGCCTGGGACTTGAACCCAGAACCTTCTTGAGTGAGGCGGACATGATGGCCACTATGCCACCATGCCACCCAGATCCAGACCCAACACTCTCACGTATACACTTTTTATTCATTGTTATCTTGCTTCTTTTTATTTATGCTATTTATTTAGTCTTTTCTTTATTCAGGAATGTTTCTATGAATGGAAGAGCGGCTGTTTTAATATGCGCTGCTGAATATTTGAATTTCTCCATGGGGATGAATAAAGTATTATTTATCTGTCTATTCTGCATCACCATGGTGTTTCCCGAGAGTGTGTATATGTTTACAAGCTTTTTTGATTACAACCATCAAGCTGCGCCTGTCCCGTTAGTAAATTACCCACAGCTGAATGCTAACTGCTTGTCTGTGACCCTGCACTAAATTGTGCAGCTCTTGGTAGATTGGACATATCATATTAAACAAAACTGATTCTGCCTGTGTTTAGGAAGAAGCACATTGTTTGTATATCACCCACAACATTGTCCAGACCTATTAGCACAATTTTAGGATAGCAACCACATGCTATTTTGCTCCGCTTAGTAATTCTGTCACTGAGTCTCAGAATGAAGATTTCATCGAAGCCCAACATATACAAATATATAATATATTTTGATACTTTCATGACATTTTTTGACAGATTTGTGTGGGAGGTGTCTAAAGGCTAAAATCATTTACTCTGTGCAAAGAGCTAAAATACTGAATGAAATTATGTTTGAAGCCATATTTCTCTATGTTATGTGTTCAAATAAACTCTGTGTTCAAATAAACACCCAAAAAAATCATTAAAATATCAGCTATCAATTAAAGATTTTGCACACAGACAGATTTTGCTGGAGTTTTGACTGAGATTAACTTCCAACAAGTGCTGTCTTCTCCTTTAACCTGTATATAAACTATTACATCTACAACTACCTCGAGCAAGATGTGGGTGACCAAACAAATGAGATGACATAGACCGTGACTGGTTATTTATTTGTTTGTTTGTTTGTTTATTTATTTATTTATTTATTTAACTAAAATAAAGTAATCTGCAAGCAAGCTTCATAGCCGTAATAAAACACAAACACTTGTCAGACTAATATGATTTACCCAATGTTACTGGAGCAAAGGGGAGAGGTTCCAGACATGGAAGTGGAGACACTAAGGTATGACAGTACTTGTTGGTCATGTACTTGTGTGAGTAGGTGAGAAGATGAGCGAGGGAGTGAGGGGTGATTTGCGATTAGCTTTTTGTGATTTGAAGTTTTACTCTCGATAAGAAACTACTGTTACATCACCTGCAAATATTTTAGATATGCATGCTGCTTTGCTGAAGCGGTGAACAAGGGGGAAAGAAACATTTTCCAGTAAGTTACAATTTCACCAGGGGGCGGTTAACTTGCTGCAAACTAGCTTTTATTATATCTGTCTTTTTTCTAGACTATGTTTTGTCATTTGGGTATATAAGCACAGCATCCTGTAGAAGAAACACTATAATTTGTGTTAAAGGAAGTCGTTCGCACACATTTACTCTGACTTTCATTCCTCTCCAGTCCAGTACACACCAACATCTCTCAAGACAGATCACAATGTCATCCACAAATATTACAGTCCATGGATGCTCTTGTCTAACCTAGTTGTCTGTCCATGACTATTGCAAACAAGAAAGGGCTCAGGGCTGATCTTTGATGTAATCCCACCTCCATCTGGAACCAGTCTGTCATTCCTGCCACACACCTCACTGCTGTCACGGTGTCCTCATACATATCCTGTACCACCCTCACACTCATACATATCCTGTACCACCCTCACACTCATACATATCCTTTACCACCCTCACTTCTCTGCCACACTCCTCTCTTGGTACCCTGTCATACACTTTCTCCAAGCCCCAGCCACTGGGGTCTCACAAGCCAATGTGCTCTTTTGCCGGTCCTAAGCTTGGCTAAATGGGGAGGGTTGCATCAGTAAGGGTATCCGGTGGAAAACCTGTGCCAAATCAAACATGCGAATCTAAAAGAGAATGATAATGTTAAAGAAGAGTATTTGCATGCAACCTGTGTAATTTTAGTCAGTATCATTAGCATAACATGTACACCACATGTACGAGTAATCGGTGAAGCAGCAATGCATTTTTTCTTATTTTTAAAAAGCAAACACTGTGTACTAATTCAGGTGAATATACAGTATTTTTTAACTACATGAAAAAGAGATCAGAAACCTACAACTGTCAGTGGTGTAGCCATAAGACAGATCATTTTAGCTTTTATTCAGCTACACACTAATGCATCAAACTGCCCATTCACCTGCAGTGTGCCAAATTGCTGCCACACATTTACAAGATTTGCAGCCTATAAGTCTCATCCTTACATTAAATCTGTCAGGAGTGCTAAATTTAAACACATACGAGGCACTGATGTAATTTTTTTTAATTCAGATGTACATTTTCCATAATAAAACTGATATCCCTCAATTTTTGTTAGAATACAGTTAATTTTCCTAACTAAAGGTTAGAGCTCCATTACATGAACACTTTTTTTATTTACTATTTGAAGAGTTTGAGTTCAAAAACAGATAAGTGCCATTTTTAATTATGAGGAAAAACTATTTTTTAAGTAGCTATACAAAAAAACCTTTTTCAGTAGCTTTCAAAAACTTTTTTTGTGCAAAAACTTTATTTTAAAGCTACTGAAAAAGTTGTTTTTCTCTTAATTCAAACAATGGCACTTATCTGTTTTTGAACTCAAACTCCTCATTTATTCATTTTTATCTATGTGAATGTAAACAATAGATCATGGATAATGTGAACACATACATGAAAATCACACTTGGCTGTAGACAGTTTGCACCAATAAATAATTTTATCTTTGTGTTTTCATGTTTATCCTCTGAGGTGTTGGCAAGAACTGCTGATGTTCAAAAAGAAATATCACTTCACGACACTTAGAAGACTGATTGATTTAAGTAGTATGACATACTGTTGACTGTATGAGCAAGTAAATGGCTTTGTTTGTGTTTAAGAATGAGTAATTATATGCATATCAGTAATTAGTACACTATACAGGAACAATATGATTTGATTGGTCTGCGACTGTATCTCTGGATTAATAATCATTATTCTGAGTAGATAATGCTTGAATTAAAATTATGGACATGCAGAGTTTGTCATATAGAAAAACATAACTATGCTAATACTCCTATACTGAAGGATTAGCCAAACACAGTATTATTTAACCAAGTAAATGTTATAGTATTTACTAATAAAAAGCAATAATGTTAGTGTGCTTATCAGTCTATTATAATGTATGACAAGTTATCAATGTGTGCTCATTTATTACAGCTATTAATGTGTACTTATTCGTGTATTAATCAAGTATTAACCAATTATTACTGAATTGATGATTGTATTAGTTAACATTGTATTAGATCTGGTTGAACAATGTATGAAACCTTCTCCGGCACTGTAAGTGAATCCACAGTAAGGTGGATTCCACAGTATAGCACAGTACGAGATGTATTCTTATGGTCATCAGGAAGCACTGAATTGTATTAGACAATGAGAATATTGTTCACTTAGTAGAACTGAAATGTATTGGCTAATCACAAAACTTATGTTACACCGTTATCAAATATATATTTTTAATATCCATATTTGAGCTATGAAATAAGCATGGAGCCTTGGAAGGTCACAGAAGGATGTACCTTTAAAGGGTAGATAATAGTAGTGGAAGCAATCCAAGACCGAAAGACGCTGCAAAAAGATATAAGATAAAGGGACCAAAGCCTATATAAACCCATCTTTCAGAGGGTTTTTTTTTGGAGAACTGCCCAGGCTTCCTCAGAAATTGTCAGTTTAAATAAACGATTTCTTTGCAAGATTCTTGACTCATTTAATTTTTTTTTTTATTTTTTGGCAATTTGGAACAGCCAGTAAGCCTAATGTGCATGTCTTTGGACTGTGGGAGAAAACTGGAGAAAACCCATGCAAGCACAAGGAGGACATGCAAACTCCACACAGAAACGCTCGAACCCAGGAATCGAGCCCAGATACTGCTTGCTGTGAGGTAAACATGCTAACCACTATGCCACCATGCCAATGTGGGGAAAAAACAAAATGCGGTAATTTACATACAACAATGAACTGTAATTTGGTGTACAGAAACATGTTATAGATCAATTGCACTGCAATTAACAAAATTTTTAGCAATTTCTACAGGATATTTCCTACAGTGTAGTGTTAATGTCATTGACAGAAGAAAGAGTAATGTGTTTTCTTTTTCAACCAGAGAGCATGTTAATTTTCTGTTTGTGTCATCATCAGGATTTGAACCTGTTATCACCCGACAAAACGGTGTACGCTTTTCTCTCACTTTACTATAGCACCCTGATCATTAACAATTAAAAACACATGGTTAAAAAAAACAAATCTAATCTTTCATTCACACTCTCATGACCCCTCCTTGATCTGAAAGGGGAGGGAAGAGAGGAGCAAGGGCATTACAGATTGTACTTGTTTGCCTTTAATGCCTTATGATATGCAGGGTGTAAGATTAATTGAATGGATTAAGGCAAAACAGAGCTTGTTTGTGGCTTGTTCCTTTTGTGCAATTAACAGCTGCCTAAATGAACTAATTACCCCTTTGAGCCAAAGATGCAAAATGTTATCATTGCCCCATTTTCCATGCGAATGTGGTCACAAAAAACCCACAGGACAGCAGTAACCTGCACATATTCATATTTATGTCAGCCTCAGGGTAATCAGTGTTGAATATTCAGGCTCAATTTTAAATTCCATTTGAGCTTTTTTTCTTTTCTTACACATCTGCAATAATATACCATCATAACAGGTTCACTGAGAGCTCTGTCACTTAGTTGTGAAGAAGCATCTACATTGATATTATCTCATAGATGCTGAAGCAAGCACAATGTTGTTCCTATTTCTTCTGTCTCACATGCCACAACTTTTTCTTCTGCACTTCCTCCAGCTCAGGTCAATGCAGCTATTGCAGAAATAAGGTTCTGTAGAAGAGAGTGTGAGCCCTGGTCAGTGTCTGACCCATCTTCCTGATTTACCTATTATACCCAGACAGCCACAGACTTGATATTTCAGGATAGCTATAATTACTTCATTAATCTATTTTCTCCCTTTACTAAGATCCCTTACAGCACACACACACACACACACACACACACACACACACACACACACACACACACACACACACACACGCACACACAAACAC